>VZTF01006132.1:1738349-1903293 GCA_013397755.1 Cnemophilus loriae | reverse complement strand
GGCCCCCGGTGGGACAAAGGCCGTGAGTAACGGGGTTGGTGGGAGCGACAGCCGCAGCCCAGGTGAAGGGCGAGGGGAGGGACAGGAGCCTGCAGCGGGAACAAAGGAGCCTCCCTCAAGGTCTTCAGTGGGAGGTAGGAGAAAAGAAAAGGGGGAAAAGGTAGAAACGGGGGCAGAGGGAGAAAAAGGGAGGGAAAGCGAGTGAACAGGGGGAAAAGAGAGAAAAGGAGAAAAGGAGTCAGAGGGAAAGGAGAGAAGGAAAGAAGGAAAGAGAGAGAAAGAGGAGAGAATGAAAGAACGAAGAAATAAAAAGGAAAAAAAGAAGAAAGAAAGAAAGAAAGAAAGAAAGAAAGAAAGAAAGAAAGAAAGAAAGAAAGAAAGAAAGAAAGAAAGAAAGAAAGAAAGAAAGAAAGAAAGAAAGAGCAAGCACCAATAGGTGAACATGCTGTAGATTTGTTCATTCTGCCAACTTTCTGTGTAATTGTATCCTAGGTTTTCATTCCCTACCCACCTTTGGAAGGAGCTCACTATGACAGGGCAGAGTCTGAGGGCTTTATCTGAAGCGAATTTTGAAGACAATGAGATCAGCATCAATGTTGGAGGCTTTAAGAAAAAGATGAGATCCAACACATTACTAAGGTTCCCGGAGACCAGGCTGGGCAAATTGCTGAGCTGCCACTCAAAGGAGTCGATACTGGAGCTTTGTGATGACTACGATGACACCAAGAATGAATTTTATTTTGACAGGAACCCCGAGCTCTTTCCTTATGTGCTACATTTTTATAACACTGGCAAGCTCCATGTGATGGGTGAACTCTGTGTGTTTTCTTTCAGCCAGGAGATTGAATACTGGGGAATCAATGAATTCTTTATAGACTCTTGCTGCAGTTATAGCTACCATGGGAGGAAAATGGAGCCAGATCAAGAGAAATGGGAGGAACAAAGTGACCAGGAAAGTACCACCTCTTCTTTTGATGAGATTTTGGCATTCTACAATGATGCCTCTAAATTTGACAAACAGCCCTTTGGAAACATCAGGAGGCAGCTCTGGCTTGCTTTGGATAATCCTGGGTACTCAGTTTTAAGCCGCATCTTCAGTGTCCTTTCAATAGTGGTGGTGCTGGGTTCCATTGTGACCATGTGCCTGAACAGCCTCCCAGACTTTCAGATTGTTGACAGCAACGGGAATCCTGAGGAAGACCCTCGCTTTGAAATCGTGGAACATTTTGGTATTGCATGGTTCACTTTTGAACTGGTGGCGAGATTTGCAGTAGCTCCTGACTTTTTAAAATTTTTCAAGCATGCCCTGAATTTGATTGACCTAATGTCTATCCTTCCGTTTTATATTACATTAATTGTCAACTTGGTGGTGGAAAGTAGTCCGACTTTGGCAAATTTAGGCAGAGTTGCACAAGTCCTGAGACTCATGAGGATCTTCCGCATATTAAAGCTTGCTAGACACTCCACAGGTCTCAGGTCTCTCGGAGCCACCCTGAAGTACAGCTACAGAGAGGTGGGGCTTCTTTTACTCTACCTCTCTGTTGGCATCTCCATTTTCTCAGTAGTGGCTTACACCATTGAGAAAGAAGAGAATGAGGGGTTAGCCACCATCCCTGCTTGTTGGTGGTGGGCTACTGTTAGCATGACCACAGTTGGCTACGGGGATGTGGTGCCAGGGAGCACTGCCGGCAAGTTGACGGCATCTGCATGCATCCTAGCCGGCATCCTAGTGGTAGTGCTTCCCATTACACTGATCTTTAATAAATTCTCCCACTTCTATAGGCGTCAGAAGCAGTTAGAGAGTGCCATGAGAAGCTGTGATTTTGGTGATGGCATGAAAGACGTTCCATCTGTCAACTTAAGGGACTATTATGCTTATAAAGTTAAATCCCTTATGGCCAGTCTGACCAATATGAGCAGGAGTACCCCCAGTGAGTTGAGCCTGAATGATTCACTGCATTAGTGTAACAAGTCTGACAGCAGTTTGCATGAGAGCTATCAAGAGCTATGTTTATAAATGTTTTCCTATTTGTCTTTTTTTTTTTCCTAGAGGATAGTGTTGCTGACACTGCACTTTGCACTTGAGAAACTAAAGACATTTCTATTACAAGTTAACAGTTTGCACATTTTCATCCTGTTGCATAAGGGTACTGAATGCTGACTTTTCCATACAAATGTTACCACTTCCATGACATTAGTGCTAGTGGTATAGTGATGGTCTGTTACTTTGTGCATTTTCTCATCTGAGCAGAGAAATGAATGTACCCAAGTGGAATAAAAATTCTCACCTGTGACATGAGTAATGAAAAAATCACCTATCACCTATACTGGTATCTGTACTAGTATAGACTTCCCATGCATTTTACAATGGTTTAAAACAGCCACCTGTGAGTCACTGATACAGGAAGACTTTTACCCATATTACTGACCAGTAATTCTGATCATCACTTGTCTGAAAACACCTCTAAGTTTAGTTACTCTTGAGTATGGGTGTTAAAATCTGGGTGTTCTTGTTCCGAAATGCTGTGTATAGTAATATTTTTCAGAATCTCCTAAGCATAGACCTTCCTCTATTTCCAAGATTAGATCAATAATGAGCCCTCTGAGCCCTCTGAAGAAGGCCACCCCTCATTTTCAGATAGCTACATATTCAAAGACTACATTTCCACAAGTGACTCTAGGTATGGAGGCCCATATAGACCTCTCAGGACCCCATTTCCAGAAGGGGTCTGCTCATAGCTCGGCCCCAGTGCAGCTGCAGATGTGTTGTATCAGTCCATCAAAATGGTTTTGAGATTAGACACATGAAGATGTGGGCTTTCAACAATTAGAAGCTCCAATGAAAAACCTGGATTTGATTAATGAAGTGAAATATTCCCACATGAACATTACAAGCAGCATTTTAGGAATTGACATTCATATACTGCAAAAAGACTAATTATAAAGATGCCATATGTGATGCTGAGATATAAAATCTAATTTTATCAGTAAAGCTTGAAAGCAGGTGTTGATGACAGACAATTCCATTAAAATTTCTGCCAAGGAAACTCTAAGCAAAAAACCATTTTGCTCAGAAAGAAACTCACAATTTACAGCTAAGGGAGAGTATAAGTGCCTAAGAAGGGAACAGATAGAGAAAAAGAGCTTAATACTGCACTATCTGTGGGTAGATCCTCCTACCTACTTCTGTGATGTAGTCAATTTAAATCCTTTCAAGGGCTGGCATGTACTTGTTTAAAAAAAACAAACCATGAGAGAACAGATCATCCGGGATTTCAAGAGTAATAATGAATCTGCATAGAGCTGTTTTTTGAGTGTTCAGTCTCCTCCCTTACACAATTGTACAGAGATCAAACACTTGTAGTCAACAGGCAAAAGCCACTGCTTCCCTCTTTTTACTTCCTGGGATCTGTGCTAGAAAACAAACTACTGGCACTCAGTGGGCAGAACAGCATTTCTCTTCAGATCCTACTGCTTTTCCATCCCATTCATTACATATAACGTTCTAATTAATTTTTTTGCTAGTTTTACTTGTGAAGACTAGAGAGGTGCAGAAATTAAATTCAAGCTATTTAGAAGAGAAATTAAAATACTAAAGATGAAATTGTCTTGTTTGGAAGACTGCATTTTTATACCATGACAAAAGGTGGCTCAACCAACAAAATAAAGCAAATATTGTATGGATAGGTAATTGCCTTATTTAGGCTATTAGAGTTTGCAGCTTGGTCTGGATCTTTTGATGCTCTATCAGCTCCACCTAAAAAACAGTAAGCTGAGCACCCAGGATCGGATTTCTGTTTGCCCAGTGCTCTATGACAGAATACACAGTGTGAAATAACTTTCCCCTCCACCTCATTTCAGTTGAACACCCTCCCCTCACATCAGTTAGTGGCTGATTTAGGCCATGAAATGTGAGGGCAAAAGGTCCTTTCCAGCCTCACCAATTTTCAACACAGCCTGCACGAGCTGTAAGTCAATTGGCAAGCTATTGCTTGCTGTCCCTGAAATTCAAAGTGCCGTATACATTGTCCTGAAGGTGGACTTAGATAACTGAATTTGGTGTCCAAACTTGAAACATTTTGCTAAGGTTTACACTTCTGGCTAGGGCTGGTTCAATTCAATTTATGCTGAGTCCCAGGCATAAATTACATACTCCTATCCCTGATTCATAGTGCATGTGTGTGAACTGTGACACACCCACAAACAGCCACCCAACACACAGACCAGCGTGAGGTCACCTGTTGAACTGAAATATCAAGAAACAAACAAGGGGAGGAAGAGGTGGGCATGCACGGCACATACACCCCGGTCAGGTTACATGCTGCAAGGGTAGCAAATACTCTCACTGATGCAAAGGACACTGCAAACTCTCACTAGGTCTGTAGGTTGGAGCTTTCGGAGAACTCAACTCCAAGCAGTGGTTTTATCTCAGTTTCATAAGCAGTAGATTTACAGAGCTGAAAACCAGGGACTTTCAGGGCAGTTATTTGGTGAGACCTGTAGACTTGCCAAAGAGCCACAAATTCCCTCAGCTGTTGCTAGTTTACAGTTGCAAAGGTTGGATTTAACTTCGCAACACATCATTTCAATAACCTATAGCTTATCTTATGTTCAAGATTTATTATTATTTGTAGGGCTGATGCTCTGTCATTTCTGCAAATATTGAATGGAATGCGTCCAAATTGCATTTTACTAAAGAAAATGAAATACCCCAAGGAATTCCAAGTTTTATTGTACTGGTTGAAAGGAATTTTCATTATTGCATTTTTATATAAGTGCTTTTGATCAAAGACACTAAATAAATAAAGTACTGAAATTTAAGATGTTCTTATTATCATGACAATTACTTTACACAGTGCACAGGAATTCCTTTCATAAACTTAACTAAGTCCATGTTAAAAGTAGTCACATTTTTGCTCCCCTCTCCTCCCGCCAGAGCTGTGCTGCTCTCCAAGATGTGCAGAACTTTTAGCATCATTTTATTAATGGCTGCTTTATACCAGTTTTTTTTTTCTTTTGCCAACACTGTTCTTTAGCTTAAATATTTCATTTTCCTCTTAGTGTATTTATAGACAGCAACCATATGGCCTTACATACATATTTTCACAGGTTTATACCTCTCAAGCTTCCTTTTAGTTTTCGTTTTGAATGTCCTGTTCCCCGGACCATGCTAGGGGATGTAGCCCTTTTCCTGCATTACTTCTGCTTAGATTTATTATGTTTGAGCATTAGACAGTATTGTACAGCAGTTTTAATATTTGCTTATGACTAACAGAATTTTTCACTGAGCAGAATAACAATTTAATGATTTCAGTAATGTTGCTGTCCTAGCTCCCCCAAAATGTCTAGGTAAGGAAGAATAAGGCACACCTTTCCTGCCATTTTATGGAATAATGTCTATTCTAGGGCTCAGTGCAGTAAGTGCTGAGAAAACTTATCTCTCATTAAATAAAAACTACAGGAAAATGTTTACATTACACTCTGTGAGGCTTTGGAGAGATTGCATTTTTGTTTCAGAGGAGAAGAGGTGGAGTATTTTTTGCATAGTCAGTACTTTTGCCAGACTTCTTCACTCACTGATGTGTAAGAGCAGGGCATCTGCACTTCCATAAACCAGTGAAGGATGAGAGGACTAATTGACCAGTTTCTCCAGAGTTGGAAATTTGAAAATTTCTGTGGTCAGACATCCCCTTACTATGGATGTTCAGTTTACTGAAGAACATTGCATTAGCCTGTGCTCCTCCTGCCTGTGACAGTTACCTTCCTGGCACCGTGAAAATGCTGCGCCTACTCTCTTTTGTCTGAGAGCTTTGTATTGTTTAAATGAGAATTGTGGTAATCTTTCAAATGAGGTAACTTACTTTATTGCCAGGAATAAACTGTTACAGAATCTGGATTTCTAGTACAAATCTAGGCTATTATGAGAGTCAGAGATGCCCTTGAGAAGCAATATGTTACATTATGTTCCTGAGATGTAAAATCTATGTATAGATTGTGATTAAGCTTTTTATGTATGTTCAGATTTTGTATTATTGCCTGGTTTATTACTCACTTACTTTCATCAGTTGCTAATTCTCTCTTTCCCTGCAGACTTTCCATTTTGAAAACAGACTGGTTTTTCCTCACATGTTATATAGAGCAGGAGCTACTTCGCATTGCAAACTTAAAAACAAAAAACTTTGCATTTAATTTTCCAAATTTAATACCTCCAGTATTTGTACCTTTTTGTATAGAACTTTACAAGACTGCAGGGAACTACTGTATCTGGTGCTCTTTGTACTGTGTGTCTTGTCCCAGTAGTGTGTAACTCACTCAAGAACTCAGTTTTGTGCCACAAAATGGAAATTAAATGCATAAAAAATTATCTTTCACCAGGGATCTAGAACTGATTTAAGTTTCAGGATACTTTGAGTGTATATTATAATTAAAGAGAAGCCTGGGCCTCATTGTTAAGATAAGTTTCTTTTAAACATGCACATCAATTTCTATTTCACATAGATTTCTATTCTTAGAAATGCTCTTAATTGGTGATTGTGGTGGGGAACCCACATTTTTCAGTTGAACAAATAGTACAAGCTTCTTGTTCTCAACCTGACAGATTAGGGACTAAACAACATACCACTAGCATTTGTAGGCACTAAATCAACTTGACACGACCTTTCCTCTCTTCCAAAATAAGCCCCATCCCTGGAGGCCCCAGCTGTGCACATATAAGCAGCAGAAAGCCCCTGGAGTAACTGCTGGTTATCCATTTCCTCTCACGATACTCCTGACTTTAATCTACCTTTGATGGTACTTTCAAACAACATTCAACCCAAGGCACCACTCATATCCCTCGGTGAGGTGTTGTGCCAGAACTATTCTTTTCTCATCATGTTATTCTTACTTTCTTTTCCAATTTATGCACCTGGCTTCTCATTAAGTTACACCAGAAATTAATTTGATCTCCTGTAACTAATTTTCAAGTTGCACACTATTCAGACAGGGTAAAAGAATGTTCCCATCTGATTTCTGAAGCATTCTTTACTGATTCTGCCTTTTTCCTTAAAAAAAAAAAAAAGATTATGCTTCTCATCTGAGAATAATTTACGGGGTTAAAAATAGAGCAATGGGTAATGCATTATTCAAAGCAAGAGTTCTACAGAGCAATCATTGAAGCTGCTAAGAAACATCGCTCTCATTAAAGATCGTGGATCTCTTCACCTCTCATATATAAAATTATGGGTTGTCAAGTGGAGGAAGCAACCTCCAAACAGTCTAGAAAGTGTTTCCTGAGATCACATGACACTGTTGGCAAAGGTCTGGCTCTGGAATTTATTTGCTCTACTAGAAAAGAGGATGGAGAATCATCTCACAGGTGCTGGGACTCACACTGACCTCCCACTGCAGAAATTTGTTTGCCTGACATTGCCTCACCCTTTACACACAACACTAAATCATGTAAGTCCTCACTTGGATACACATGAATCTGCCATAAGAGGCAGTGGCACAAATCCAGCATTTCAGCTTCACAGAAGTGCAAAGAAACATCAGCACCTCCCACTCTTACTTATTTTCTTAAAGGGTACTAATGGGCTCTGGCTTCTCACAAATCCCTGTTCAGATATAAACAGGGCTAAGTTTCTCAGGAATTGGACAAAGTCTGCTATAAAGCTGACAATTTCTTCTGTAGATCTAAAGCAGCCTGAGAGCTGCCCACTTTCAGGTGCATGGTCCAGCATCTGCTTGTTGTCACCCAATGTGCAGGTGTTGTTTGTGGTGCAAAAGTCTGTGTAGCACTGAGCAGACTATTCCACTGATGACACTGTTGACTTTCAAAGACAACTCATAATCTTACTTGGAAGATGAGTGGTACTCACATATCACCACTGTTTGCTTGCCAGCAGCTGCTGTGCTGCCCATCCGAAGTCCTGTACCCCCTGCTTCACCCTCTCTATCTATCTGCCATGGCCTCACATCGCTATTCCCGCAGCCTCCACGACATATGAGGAAAGGTGATGTGGTGGGGTTGTAACACAGCAAAATGAGGGTTTGGAGTTCCTGACTTAGGAACATCAATCCCACTAACTTTCAGTGGAAATTATCCTTTCAAATTACTATGCTGTTTTTGAAATTCATGTTCTGTCCCATTCTAGGCAATGTTCTGAATACTGACACCCTACCATAGCCCCTTTAAGGACCATCCATTTAATTACCAGGTAAACTCTAATCTATTTCTATTACATCAGTGCCTAGGCACATCAGACCATGGACTAACATCTCCCTATGTTAGGTTTTCCAAGTATGGCAAAAGATAACATGTCAGAATCATGGTTTACTTTGGGAAAAATCCATTCTCTATGTTGTTTCTTTCTTCTTTCCATACCAAGGTACACCTTCCTACTGACACTGTTAGCATGATCATTTTCTAACATTTTGGTCCCTTCCTATTGAAGGAAGAAGCCCTGGATGTAGTTTTCTTTGGTGAGCTGGCTCTCAGCATTCCCCGTGGGAGCATGCTCTAAAGAAGACAGGGAAGAGGCTGATGCCATTTACAAGCACCTGCCAGAAGAGTGGGTCACGCCCCTCCTACTCCCCCTTACGCATCTCCCCCTCTCTTGCACAGTCAGCAGAGAGGCAAGGCAGGCGCTGCAACGGGGACACTGCAACCGGCCCAAGTCGGGATGCAGCTCCTTCTCCGATCCTTCCTTGCTCAGCCTGGCAAGTGAACTACCAGCTTTGGCAGTTGATTTTTGCAGGGGGCACCTCAGCTGCAGTATTGGTAACGCTTTATAAACATAGGGAAATTTTGCTTATGCTTTTGATGGCAAAAATGCTCGGGCATTCCTTATACGTTGGTGAGGGCAGCCCCACTCCTGGCTCTCACATTCCCCAAACTGGAGCTGTAGTGGTGCTCTCCCCAGTGCTACCAGGGCAGTGCTGGAGAGCACAGAGGACTCTGCTTCATGTGAGCAGTTACACAGCACTGGCCCATCCACCAGCACACAAAAATACAAATATGCTTCCTCACACTCAGCAGGAGCCCCAGAGCACCAAAACAATTTAACATGCTGGGAAAGGAAAGGAGGTGGCAGGTGTTTCTAGGTGCATTTGATTTCCTTAGGAATCCCTTTAGATTCAGAGAAAGGTCAGTCTAGACATACCAAGAATATACAAGAAAAAAGCTTTGCTAGACAGTTAATGATACCTGAAACAAGATACCTGACAATTTTCCATCCTGAGAAAGCAGTATTAAAAAAGCAAAGTGCAGCTTTTCATCTTGCCAGAGAAGATGAGAAGAAAGCCACGGGGAATGAAAAGTTAGTCCACTGCAGTTCTGGGCTTTTAAAATAAAGCATTAATCCAATGCAGTCCAGAAAAGAATAAACCTGAATGGAAAACAAAGCTCAGCTGAACAGTGTTTCAATTCTTTCCTTGCAAAGTGCACAGGACAGCCATGTCTTGCATGGTTTCATCTAAAGATCTGGACCAAAAATCAGAGACCACCTTCCAAAAGTTTAGACTTCAAATTTCTAAGCACCGCCAGGGGTGTTAGACGTACCCTCCCCTCACCTGAGTCAGCAGCATGGCACTCCAAACATGAGGTTGGCAGCCTCACAATATTTTGGGCAGGTAAGGCCATGCAGGTTCTGTCACTTGCTGTGATGAGAGAACACAGCAGCTGTTCGGCTCTGCAGCACAGTGCCCATTCAGCCCTGAGCAGCCTCGATCCACTGATCAGGACAGAAGCTGGAAGACGGCTCAGAAATGGAGCAGTAATATCTTCTAAAAATGCCTGAATGGTTGTTCCTAGTTCTAGAGCAGAGCTGAACTAAACACTTCAGTTCACATTAATCAAACACTGTGCAAATAAGACTTCCTCCTACTCTAGCTGCAAGATGGGACCGAACTGTTGAGTTTTTTGTGGAGGCAGTAACTGAAGACAAGTGCCATGAGATGCATAAACTTATGTCAGTTGATGGGCTGAATAAATCGACGCTAACTACATTTAAAAGGCTTCAAAATTATACCTACTCTTGGAATAAATTTCCATTAATTTTTGGAATGCAGGGCTATTGTATTGCTGGTCCTATAATCCTAGAGATCCTCAATTCCTTATTTATTCTAATAATTACATATTAGGGGGCTGTTTAAACATCTGCTTGTCAACAAAAGTTATAATTACACTAACTAGGAGAAATAGGTTTCTTGGGTTTGTTGAATCTAATACAACACTATTGCTATTGATTTTACCCACACTACATTGTGGAATGTAAACAGCCTCAAAAGCTAATCTATTTTTATAAAAGCTGAGCAATCAGTGGTGGATGTGTTTCCTTAGCAGGAGAGATACGCACATACCTATAGTGGATTACCAAATTGCTTTTGGTTGTTTTAGAGTTTCTAATGGGATGAGAGACTCCTGGAATGAGTCAGAGCAATATTTCAGCTGTATTTATTGAAATATTGAACCAGTACTCACCACATCAGAGAATTCTGTTCACTTTCTGAGGTAAATCAGATTTGGACTAAGCAATTTTATGTGTATATAAATTGGTGCAGTGCTGAACATTAACACAGTCACCCCATTATTTTCTGAACAGTCTTAAGCCATTTTCTGTAAAGATCAACTAACAAGAAAAGCAACCCAAAATTTCTTCTGGATTTCAGGAGACTCAGATGAAGTTATTTTATTAATTGTAATTATAAGTGGAGCGTTTGACTTGTTGCTGCATTTTTAATACAAAACACTTTGAAAAATTCTAGTCTTTTTCCATAGTTTCAGCAGAAAAAATTGGTATATGACAAATACATATGACTTATCTAGAGACTGAAATAACACCTGCACTTTTAAAAGAGTATCATGCTTTTGGATATGGTTGCTATGAAAAATGGTACTTCTACTTAATCCTTCCTCAAATACTCTCTGACTTCCATAATCTCCGGACTATGACACCTGTTTTCATGTGCAATGAGAGATCAAAAGGACGCCTCTTGCTGTTAAGCCTATATACCCCACTGTACTGTAATAAAAATGAAATATCAATTGACGCATCACACAAAAGGCTTAGTGTGATATAAATCAACTCAAAAGCTTTTGGTCTGCCTCTTTGATGTATTTGCTGCAAGCCTTTTTTTAACAGCGACCATGCAGGCTTTGGGAGCCCAGAAGCAGTGCAAAGCAGCAGAAAGATCTGAATAGGGAAAAAAGTAGTGTTAGAAACATCTGAGGGCCACAGCCATCTTCTCATGCATCAATCCTTCCAGTGACACCGAGGGAATGAAAGGAGGAATGGGGGGGCAGGGTGCTTCTTTCTGGGCACACCTGTGTGCAGCAAAAGAACAGCTGAAGAATTATACTAGTCAGCTCCAAATACTGTCCAGAGGGGAAAAACAGGACTAGAAGGGCTGAACTTTTCTCTGGGAGAAGCTAGGGAGAGATACTGCAATATGTAATATCTGTCCTCAGGAGAAATATCCACAGGGAGAGGAAACCAGGTTTTTAGTAAACAACATGCACCTTAAATTAATTTTACAGAGGAAAGCGTATCCAGATACATTAGCATGTGGCCATGTATATTTACAAATTTAATTTCTGAAGCTGTGACACCTAAAGAAAAAAAATTTTAAGGTCATGGGGGTTTGCAGTGCCATGGTAAATGGTAAATATCATTAATGTTTTCCCTCATTGTGACAGACAGAAAACCAGTATTTGAGCCCAGAAGCAGATTACAGCTTAATTCCTTTCAATGTCTTCCTGCTGCCTGGGTCTGGGCAGCACCCTACTTAGTGCCCAGTTTATCTCTGAATTTTCTGTGGCCTTTAGAAAGGCCTCTTAGCACCGAACAAGTACGAGCACCAGGCAAGAACTCTGGCTGTTTCCCTACAGCACATGAAAACTTCCTGGTCCCACCATCACTTCTGGCAAAGTTAAACCCGACGCCCACAGCAGGAACTTGGGAGGCTAAGGAATAGTGCTAATGCACTAAGAAAGGTCCTGGCACAAGGCATGGAGAGATTGTTAGCTGATGCCATTACACAAACTCTTCCACTGCACTGAGATAATTTCCTAAATATTTTTTGTACATCAATAAAAAAATAGACACAAGGAACTTTATCCTTGCCAAGGGTTAAATGTGGTTCTCAGACTCCTTGGTCTGGACAAGCCTTATTGGGTGCTATTGCCATGCTGCAGTCCAGCCAACAAAGTAAAGTGGCATCAAAAGCTGTTTGCCACCACAGCATGGCCATCTCCCTGAGATAAGAGCTGGCTCCTGCAAGGCTTCCCAGACCACAGGCATTGGCTTGAGCTTAGTGCTACTCCGCTGGGGTACCCATATTCACACTGAGTCTCTTGACAAAGCGGGACTCTTGCTGCATGTTAGTTCCTCACGCTCTGCAGGAGCCTCAGTGCCGGCACCACGGCCCGGCAGGGAGAGGAGCAGGAGGACAACAGCGGCTCCCAGCAGGGCACAACACTTGCATGACATCCGGAGTAGGTGCACAGCTCATCCAGCCCTCTCGACAAAACCATCTCCATCCGTGTGTGCCCAGGGCTGGAGCATGGAAAGTGTCTCCGTGCACAGACAAACAACATCTGTCATCAAAAGCCTCTGTAACTCCAGAAAGGAGTGGGGAAGGAAAGGAGGAGAAAACACCCCCACTTGGGTGACTTTGATTGGGTTCTTCTTCCATTTTTATTTACTTGGTACTGTTATGGTATGTTTACATTTATAAAGTTTAAAAAAATTAAAACTTCTATCTTTAAAGTAGCAACAGGATAAATAAAGCATGAACAGAGAAGACAATAAACATGAATGGAAGAAAATCAGATGTGAAACATCAACACAAAGCAATAAGTTGTACAGATGACTACCTGATTTGCTTTTGTCAGCCAACACTTTTGTCACATCCTCAGTTAGCCTCATAAGTGGCTTGGCCAAGTGCAGATGCCATACTCTTTCTCTTTTCTCCTTAAAGAAATTTTTTAAAAATTAATTCTTTCTTCCTGTTTCTGTGACAAATACCACTCTTCTCCAACCCAGAAGACTTTCTTAAGGCCTAGTGAAATGAAGTGTGAATCTATCCTGAAGACTGTGTAGCAAACAACAGAAAAAAGTATAAAGTATCTGTTGGTTTGGGACTGACAAATATTCTGAAAGATTAGCTTAGAATCTGAACATCCAGTCCTTTCAAAGGAAAGGAAAACAGGACAGCTGAGACTTCACTTCAGTGATCTCTGAATAGAAGAAGAGAATAAAAGCTGTTGCTGACATTTGCATATGTCCACTATGTCCAAAGGACACCTGGCTCAGGGGATGCTCTTAAAAGTAATGCCCACATTCATTTCCTGAGCATGAGAAAGAGAAGAAGGAAAATATGGGGAATTTTTACATATGCTTTAAAAATCCTGACAAATTAAACCAAATCAAAATGGATGAGAGCACACCATGCAAAAGACAGGCCCTTTCCAGAATGAATGCACTGAACAAAGAGGAGAAGTACATTTTGTGAAAAAGTACTTCACAAATGCAACTTAATGACTTCACACTAAGCCATCAATGTAATTTGCCTTTCCCCAAAAAAGCTTAAGCTATTACTCCATCTGGCACAACACAATCATGATAAACAACTTCAGCCACCCAGGATGTGTCTTTTCCAAGGCTTTCATTGGCAATAATGGGCATAACACTGCTACATCACAGCCTGGCATAGAAATATCCCACAGCAAATTTCCCAGCCAGCTGCATGACACAGCCTCAAGTTGCACCAGGGCAGGTTTTAATTTGGTATTGGGAAAAAGTTCTTCACTGAAAAGATTGTCAAGCACTGGAACAGGCTGCCCAGGGAGGTGGTGGTGTCACTGTCCCTGGAGGTATTGAACGGACATGTGGATGTGGCACTTCGGGCCATGGTTTAGTGTGGACTTGGCAGTGCTGGGTTAACAGCTGGACTCGATGATCTTAGAGATCTGTTCCAACTTAAACTATTTAACATCCATCATCGCCTTTGGAAACACAGAACGAAATGCCACCATAAGCTGGAGTCCTATTTAAGAATGCAAAGAAACAAAGACTTTCTTACTTTGTCAGGTCTTTTTTGATTAGCTTTATAACCAGGTATACACTTAAGAAAAAGTAACCCTCATCATACCACAATGATAGAGCCACATGCACACCAAGTGCTTCTGTCCTAGGTTAAAAATAGGTTTATTCTATTACCACCTCCACAGCCGTTAAAACAGCTGGGGCACTGTTATCTCCTGCTATCCGGGGGGCCTATTGTCTCTGCTAATGGGCCATTGAGAACCCACCACATGACTCATGAGTTATCTCATCCCATTGTAAGAGGCTCCACCCAGGGGGGAGGAGCCAAGCAGTCCCACCTGAATATAAGCTGGACTCTGGGACTGTATAGTAGCTCTGGCCCACTGGATCTCCAGAGGACAAAAGCTTTCACTGGACCATCAGGACCTTTCTTTCTACCCGATCAGCGCTTCAGAGAACCATTTCATCTGGACTGCTACCACCACCCTGAACAGGGTGTCAGGTTGTATTCTGACTCTGTCAGTGGTTACCGTTGTTGCTTATATTAATAAAGAACTGTTATTTTCTTTTTTTCTCTCTCATACCATTGCCTAAAAGCTCCTTAATTTCAGAATTATATTAATTCGGAGGGAAGGGGGGTGCATTTTCTCTTCTAAGGGAGGCTCCTGCCTTCCTTAGCAGAGTCCTGTCTTTTCAAACCAAGACAGCTTCACAGAAGTTGTACAGTACACATTCTGCTTGGAAGCACCAGTACCTTTCCGTGGTGAGTCAGGCTACCTCATATACTTGGGTAGGGATTCACTCACCATGAGCCATATTTCTATCCGAAAGTTCAACATACTGAATGGAGAAGCAGACTGAGCCACTGTGCACTCTCATCAGAATATACTGTGCAATGCAGACAAGCTATTATTTACTGTAAATAAAAAGTAAATAATTATAATATCCAATAAATGTCAGACTAATTCAGATTAGCAGAAGACTTTTGTCACTTCAAACATACCGCAGCTCACTAAGGAGCATCAGTCATGAGTTCCTTTTACTAAAATGTATTTGTGGACAAATTCTTAGGAGAATAATTTTAAAAAATCAGAAAAGAAATGGACAATAGAATTATATTCGAGACATTAGATGTATCCACCTTTCCTACTTAAACCTACCCATTGCCTGTTGGTTTTCTAGTGTGATGAGAATAACAAAGGAACAACTCAAACCCCTTATGTCCACCAGTACCTTCAAGTAAAGAATGTCTATGAAGATGGCCAAGATATTTGGGTGATGCTCAGCTCTCTCAGGATTAGGCCTTTAGCCCCACCAAATTGCAGAGAGAGAGACTTCAACAGAGTACTGAGGATTTCTGGCCAGATCTATTTTCATGAGATCCTCAGATTTCTAGTTCTTGCAGCAAGCTGTGATCTGGAAAAATCCTTTCCAGAGCTGACTCTGAGAGATGTGGGTTTCTGTACTCAGTGTTATAGAAAAGAAACAAAACACAAGGGATGACTACAGAAATGAACATTAATGGTTACTATTAAGATAATTTGGCTTCAGTTAGAATGAACAAGTCGACAATTATACATGAAAAATTAGCTTTTATTAAAAATGTTTAGTAATAAGCAATGATTTTTCAAATTTTTTTTAACTTACTAAACCTAAACATACAAAGTCAGAAGCAAACAAGAAATTGCTTGGTTAAAATCTTACTGAAGGTTAACTTGTCAGTAGTTCTATTAGATTTCCTGCAAGGCTTGCTTTTAAAATATCTTATTTATTGTTCTGTTGGCTTTCCTTTACAGAGATGCTCATCCTCCAGTAGAGATGTGTAGTCATCAACATGGATGATTTGATTCATTTATATAAACAGAAGAAAGAAAACATAAGTTGCATCCACCTCTCGGTACAAAACCTATTTCTCTATGTTAATGCTTGCACAGAATTGAGAGCTCCATATGCTGGCTGAAGCCTAAGCCAGCTCTTTCACTGACTGCAGTTTGCACCATACTAGAATGGCAACATACTAATTTCATATTAATTCATGAAAGTATTCTTTGGTCACAAACATCCTGTCTCTACCCAGTTTACACTCCATCAGACACTATTTTTCACCCTTTTAAGTAGCTTGTTTCATTTGTTTTATTCCATGGCATTCAGATTTTTCTCACGCATGTATTTTCCATTCCTGTGTGCATGCAGGTGCACAAAGTCTGAGTTGTTTCTATGCAGACACATCAGGATAGAAAAGAAGGATGTCCTTTACCTTCTGATAGCTTTCAGATGTCAGACTGCAACAGCTCTAGTCTAAAACAGCCTTTTATTGGAGTCCCTTGGGATATGCAGTTCATCTTTAGGGTACCACATTACTGAAGTTTTCAGAATATACAAAATAGGAAATTTGTGATCATTTTATACCATTGTCTGTTACATTGTAAAGCCACATTATTCAAACTCAAAGTCTTATTTTTGGTGTGAGAAGTTTGAGTAAGGGAAAATCTAGCTGCTGAGGATGTAGGTAAGAGTGTCTCGACAATGACACTTTGCTTAAAAGGCACACCAAGAAAAGGCAAGCTAGGTTCCTCTCCTGATGGTTTAAACCTGTTTTATATTTTCTCTTTTATATATATAGATATGAATTTATCTGTGTGTCTATCTACACAAATCAATGTATGCACACACACACCTTTGAGTTCTTGAGAATAGAAAGTTCAAGAAGTAGAAATTACTTTAAATAAATAAGAACCATACTAATAGGGGGAAGTTGGTACTGTTATTTTTTCCTGCATTATGATTATAACCTAATGACACAGCAATATGTTTATACCATTTTTTACTTTACATCATTTCATTGTATAAATGTGAGGCATAAGATTACCAGGTGCATTTTATCTTGCCTAAAGTAATTTTTATGGATCTTCTGTGTTCTTGCATTTTCACAAGGAATGGTCATTGCTCTAAGAAATATGAAGAGAGCTGAGGATAATGATGTTCTAACAATCACAATTAAGATTTATTTGACTCTAGGGTTTACATGTCAGAGCATGGTGTGCATGCAAACACACAGAGAATGACAATGACAGCAATGGCTGTATACGGCTCAAACCCAAGTACTGGTACCAGCGTGGCTGTAGAATGCTGATCCTGTAAGAACTTTTTGTTTCCACTGGCATAAGCTTTGTGACATAACACATCATGTCCAAAATCTGCACCGTTCCATCTAAATGGTCCGCATATGTTGACAATTAACGTTAAGAGGTATGAGATGATTACTAACTTCCAGAAAATGTTTAACAGAAGATGCCCATACAGTAGTCACCATCGAAAGTTTAACAGCTGAAGGCTGAATGTAAAGATATTTTCAGCTGTATTGTTTAAAGAAGTATGACTGTCACAGTGAAGTTATTTACATACAAGGCAACAATAGTAAAGATTTCAATAGAGAACACAGTAGATTGTTCAGAGAGTGGATCACATTTTCTGCTAAGTCTGAAATATTTCTCACAATGTTGTAAATTCTACCAATAGATATTCCACAACATAAACCAGACAAGAACTTGTAAAAAGCTATTAAAAGCTTGGTCCTGCATTTCTGATTCCCCAAAAACTACCAACAGAAGACTATAGGAATTTTGAATGTTTAGCAATTGCAGGACAAACCCCTCAGAACACTATTAAATGTTGCTTCTTTTCTATACTTATTAAATATAAGTATTCAATTTATTTTCTTTGGTTTTTAAATTACTATCCCATTGTAACTATAATGCGAAAACAAACAAATCCCAAAGCACTAATAATTCCCCTCTCCCCTGAAAACAGTGATTAAAAAACCCCCAAATGAACCAAAAAACATATCCAGAAAGTGTAGCTGTTACTTCATTATAAAACTACGGTGCAAAATAGAGGTTTATACTGGTCAGAATTGCAATAGCAATTGGAAGTTTACACTGAAGGAGTGACTGTAAGTATTGCTTCTCCTGAATAATAAAAATTAAAGCTGATTAGGCACTTGTTTTCTTGTTTAATGACAGCTGACAGTGTGCGTACAAATCACAGAAATACTCTCTCAAAGAATGCTCTGTAGTGTAACAACTGTACTACTCAACTACAACAGTCCCTGATTCAGGAGAGCAGAAAAACATGTGCTTATTACTTACTTTATTCTGAAATCTTACTGCTACGAATGGGCTGGATACATGTTCAAGTGCTGTCCTGAACTGGGATACTTGTTGAAACTGGAGTTTTAAAAGATAATACAGCGGTGAGCAGCTTTTCATTATACTACAATAGCAATTTTATCTAATTTGACTTGGCTCTCCACAATATTATCCTAATACTTCCCAACAGAAAATAGGCATAAAATAAATAGGATAACCAAAGATTACATAATAAATATGTTACTAAGTGGGAGAAAAATACATTGCAATATAAGGCTCGGTAGTGTTGCACAATCAAGAAATCATTCCAGGTGCTCCAAAACACAATTCCCAACATACAACACCAAGTTACCACTATACACCCGAAAAAGATTGGGAAGTAACAGATTAAACTTCTATTACATTAAACATTTGAAAATGCAAACAAGTGGTAATGTGTTTCGCTGCCTTTGCAGAACATCGTATGTATGTTCTTGACTGCTCCAATTGTCACTGCTCGTGAAGGAAAATTTAACAGATTGGATTTCTGAAAACTCATAATCGAATTCCTTCTGACTTACAAAGTTACCAGTGTCCACATTGACTCCTAGTACTATGTTTGAAAGTAAAAACTCAGAAATTTTGCTGCCTCCGTTTCTTTGCATCCATCGCATCTAGGATAGGTTGCCTCTTTGCAGTGTACCTCTGACGAAGCTCCTCAATTTCTCGTTCCATCATAGGGTCCAAAGCCTTTAATCGCATCTGTAATTCTTCTAAACTCAGATTCTTTAACTGTAAAACAACCAAACAAAAGACAATCCCACAAAAAATATTAGAAACTGTTTTCAACAAAAATGGAAACCACTGCCTTTCATAAGCCTTTAATTTACAGCTGCAGTGTTTTTACACACTTAGAGTGTATGTATACTTACATATAACTGCTGATATAGCCAAAAGCCTTAGTGGGCTCCACAGTAAATAACAGCATATGAAAGCAAACACATATAGTACATTTAATTTAAAATAAAAAAACCTTTGCAAACCTTGCAAATAAATCGCAAATAAATCCAGGGCTGGAGTTTAACTCATAAGGCTGAAAAAAGCATGCCACA
Source organism: Cnemophilus loriae (assembly GCA_013397755.1). Taxonomy (NCBI): domain Eukaryota; kingdom Metazoa; phylum Chordata; class Aves; order Passeriformes; family Corvidae; genus Cnemophilus; species Cnemophilus loriae. The sequence goes on along the minus strand of VZTF01006132.1, from coordinate 1,884,027 downwards.
GAATGCATATATATATATATATATATATATATGTATATATATATACACACACTCATGTATATAAATTATATTGCATAATTAAATACTCCTTACTGAACTTCTGTCTCTTATAGAAGCCTGAAAAATAGCTGCTGTAAGTAATACCCTGACATATATTTAGAGGTACTTTCTGATAAGAATGACAAGGCACCTGTCTTCCTCAACAGACTGCTTTCAGAACTACTCCAAACAAGTTGCTAACAGTGTTTTAAGTAATACATGAAATAATTTCCTGAATTCATGCAGGGTTACCTTTGAACAAGTTCTTTTCTTTCCAAAAATATTTTCTCAGAATGTTTAACGGTTCATTACAGTTCACTCATTAAAAGTGACTGGTCATATAAAATATAAATGATTTCACTGCCTTGCTGGCCACTGCCAACAAAGGTTGGAGTCTTGTTAGATACTGTGACACGCTGGGCACTACTGCTCCACCTGCTATTGCAGGGAATGACCTGCATTTGAAATGCATTTTGTCTGGCCTACGTGGTTTTTTCCTGATGTAATTTAGTGCCTTTCTGCATTTCTCTCTTGTCAGAATTGCCAATGTGCCAATTATTCTCCACCAGTGGGAAAAATAGTCAGCAAATTTCAAATAGCACATATAATTTCCTCTTAAGAAAGGGATAATCTTTATTTTGTTTGCAAATATTCTGACATTGCAAACAAGCACACTACCTAACTCATGGCTAAAAAAAAATACTTTTCTGAATCAACTACTAATGAGTCAATACTTCATTCATGAATCTAGGGCAGGCTTCCATCAACACAGTCTGATCTGTTTTCCCCAAGGAATGAACTGCTTGTTTTGATCTTTATTTTTATCAGCAATTGAGGCATATAAATTAGCAATACATACTGCTAGGTACAGTCCAAACCCCGGCATTATGACTTTTACTACAGACCACACTGAACATAGTAAACAAATAATTTAAAGTCATAATAAGGAGTGAGGGCATATCAGAAATGCATAGCAGAGCATACGGAAAAGACGCACATTTTCATGCAACATCACTTTAACCGTAAGATTCCTAATGAAGAAGAGAATTAAACCCCAGATGTCAAAGTATCTTTGGGGACCAAAGATCCCAAGACCTGTATGAGACCTCAGATATGCTCAGCAACGTTGGTCTTACAGAATCACAGAATATGCTGAGTTGGAACGGACCCACAAGGATCATCAATGTCCAACTCCCAGCCCTGCACAGTACAGCCCCAAGAGTCACACCATGTGCTTGGTTCAAATGGTTCTTGAACTGTCAGGCTTGGTGCCGTGACCACTTCCCTGGGGAGCCTGTTCCAGTGCCCAACCACCCTCTGGGTGAAGAACCTTTCCCTTTCCAACCTAAACCTTCCCTGACACAACTTCAGGCCATTCCCTCGGGTCCCATCACTGGGCACCACAGAGAAGAGATCAGTGCCTGCCCCTCCTCTTCCTCTCAGGAGGAAGTTGTAGATAGCAATGAGATTTCCACTCAGTCTCCTCCAGGCTGAACAGACCAAGTGACCTCAGATGTTCCTCATACGGCTTCCCCTCCAGACCCTTCACCACCTTTGTTGCCTTCCTTCGGACACTTTGTTTGTGCACTCCCTTGCTCTCACCCACAGACTCTTCCTTATGAAGGAAAGAGTTGCCTCCCAAGGCATCAAATATCATCCATTTTGCTGCACTCCTCCCATTTGACATATAGAAAAAAGCATGGGGGAAAGGAATTCCTCACCAAGACTCTTGCATAAAAAGACCTTTTCACTTTCAGAGAAAGAAAAGATTAAAACCCTGCACTATTCTATTAAATTTTTAGCCCATTGGTATATGTAACTGGCACATGACACACTTGTCAGTGAAGATATTCTCTCAGAGGAGTTAAGTGTCAGAGATTTTAAGTATAATGGGAAAAGATGACAGTGCTGACTCCACTGTTTAACTGATCCCAACACAGCACAGACGAGAGGAGCAATAAACCCACGTGTGACAGGAATAATGCATTTAGTACGTGTGACAGAATAATGCATTTGGGGCTCTGCAGATCAGCAAATGCCTAAGGGAGATACTGAATAATCTCGTGCGTGTGTTTTGTGAGAACCGCCAGCGATGAAGTCCCTACCCACCCTTGGCCAGTCTGGACAGCCACTTATTCTCTCTCAGTCACCACTGTAGACATCAGGCTTAAACTGCACAGAATAGACTCCAACTGATGTAATCACGTAAGTATTCTGCTCTGAAAAACATTTTTTTCATATATTAGCAGAGAAGAATGTGGTGGGTGAGTTTTTATTTAAATTTCAATCAAGAAACGGAGCCAGCAAACAGAATTAACTACTCTTTAAAGATCAGACAGCTGGGATGAATATTAAAATATAAAGAAAATGAATTTTTTAAGCCAGAGACTAAGAATCTTTCAGAATTATCTCAGACATGTCACCCAGGAGATCCAGATAGCCACAGTAGTCATCTGTATGAATGGCTGATGCTCAGGACATTTAAAGGAAGGAAGTGGCAGAAAACAGAAGATTTAGGAAGGTCTCATCTATCTGACATCAGATGAGAAAACCACTTAATCAGCCATAGCTGAGTCTGGGAAATGTGTGTGTGTGTCTGTGCACATATATATCTCCTTGGCAAATTTAAAAATATATCTCTTTGACTTCTGTCTGTGCTATAGGTATTACCTCACAAACCCTAAAAGCCCGCAGTAATCCGAACACTGAATGCAACAGCAAATATATCAAATAAGATGTGTAGAAATAACTCAAACAAGGTATTTAATTACTCCTATGTAATTTATTGCCTTGCATGATAAATATTTTGGTTCAAATTCTTAAAGCAATAGAGCTCAGCATTCATTTACTTCCACTTGCAAACAGTTTGCAATTTAAACTGCCATAAATAATTCACTAAGTAGCTTGTCGTAACTACTAGGGCTACTGCCATTAATGGGAAGGGAGAGGGGAGCATTCAGCAGTATGAGCTACAGGAATTCAGAAAGGCTTTAAATTATATTCCCGGAGCTTTAAAAAAGCTGTTAACTGCAACAATTAAATTGTTACAATTGCAGTTGTAATCAGGATAGCATTTGCGTGCCAATAATAGATAGTTCAATTTCTGCCACTCCACATAATGGACTTAATCATGTCCTTTCAGAGATCAAACCCACAGCCACACAAGAGACAGCAATTAGTGCCAGGATGGGCCACTTCCAAGACAGAGGTCTTCAGTGAATGGAGCTTCTGGTAGCAGTGTTGCCTTCACTGGGACCCTTTATTTCACCAGGTAATCACATGGATTTGGGAAAGCAATAGTCCAAACTCCAACTTATAATGCCACACAGAGACACAGCCTTTTAGAGTGAGTACGCATACCCAGTTTTCCAGAAGAAAGATTAGATGTACAAAGAAAAAAACTTTTCTCCTTAAAGATGTATTTGTTAACCTAATCATTAAAGAGACCTACAACGTATAAGGAAAGCAAATTAAACAAGGAAGTCAAACCACTGCCAGAGCCTCATGACACTGAATAATTTCTCCTTGAAGCTGATGCATTCTCCAGATAGTCACATGCAAAGAAGCCTCACCAAAATTCTCTGCTTTGCTAGAGCAAGGGACATCAACTTTGCCTACGAAGAGATCAGAAAACAGTCATCCTTATGGGACAAGCTCCCAGTGCTGCAAGCTGAGTGCCAGCAGCTCCTGCCTTGACCTTCTCCTCTCCCCGAACCAGGGGGAAACCCTGGTGGAAGGCAACCTTTCAGAAAGGAGTTCCATCGACCCAAGTTTCCAGTGGCAGAAGTATCTTTCAGCAGCACCAACCTAAGCTGGGACAAATAGCACAGAATAAAAGCATAACTAACCTTCTAACTGCACTATAATTTTCAGTGATAATCTTTGGAACAGGCAACTCAGCCACGCACTTGGGAGACCAGTAAGTCTGGAAACTCGGTACACTTTATCTCAAACTTTTAGCAAATGGGACACCAATCATTTAACTCCTCCTTGCTCATTTTTCAACTTATTTGTAATAGGTTAGAGGCTTTTCCAGGAAAGGCCATATGTAGAAGTTAAAAAGGAGCAGAACAGTTAAGAATTGTTAGCAAGCTTTTCTTAATGTGACTGTACTCATTAAGCTGGGATACAGTAAAAATCCAAAAGTTGAGGCAGCTCCAGGCATGAAGTGTTCCAGCTGCCATCAGAGCACAGGCCAGAGCTACAAGCGCTCCACAGAAAATCACACTGCCCTTGTGTGAAGGTGGTAGGAACCACTGCTAATCAGTCCAGGGGTTTAAAGTAATCCAGCACGATCATGCGAGATTTGTTGAATACAGTCCAAATTAGCATGTCATCAGAAGAATATTTCCTACTGTACTAGGTTGGCCCTGTCTGGATGCCAGGCACCCACCAAAGCTGCTCTATCACTCCTGCAATGGACAGGAGAGAGAAAATATAACAAAGATTCACGAGCTGAGGTAAGGTCTGGGAGAGATCACTCACCAAATTCTATCATGGGCCAAACAGAATTGAATTGGGGATATTAATTAAATTTACTTATAACAAAATCAGAGAAGGATAACGAGAAGTCAAATGGATCTTAAAAACACTTTCCCTCCACCACCCCCTCCTTCCCCCAGCGGCAAAGTGAGACAGGGAATGGAGGTTATGATCAGTTTATCACATGTTGTTTCTGCTGCTGCTCAGGTAGAGGTGTCCTTTCCCTGCTCCAGTGTGGGGTCCCTCCCACGGGAGACAGTCCTTCATAAACTTCCCCAATGGGTCCATCCCACGGGCATCAGTCTGCATGAACTGCTGCAATGTGGGTCACTCTTCCACGAGGTGTAGGCCTTCCAGGACAGGCTGCTCCAGGATAAGTCCCCCACAGGATCACAAGCCCTACCAAGAAACCTGCTCCAGCACAGGCTCTTCTCCCCACAAGTCTGCAGGTTTCTGCCAGGGGCCTGCTCCAGGCATGGGCCTCCCACAGATTCACAGATCTCTTTCCAGCATCCACCTGCTCCAGTGTGGGTCTTCCCCACGATCTGCAGGTGGATCTCTGCATCCCCATTTACCTCCATGAACTGCAGGGGCAAGTCACCTCACCAGAGGCTGCAGGGGAACCTCAGCTCCAGTGCCTAGAGCTGGAACCTCCTCCCTCACTTCTTCTCCACTGACTTTGGTGTCTGCAGAGTAGTTGCTCCCACATAGTCTCACTCTGCTCTTCTCTGGCCACAATTACCACAGGCAATACCTTTTTATTCCTTCTTAAATAGGTTATCACAGAGGCATTACCACCATTCCTGACTGGCTCGGCCTTGGCCAGCAGCAGGTCCAGAGCTGGCTGGCACTGGATCTGCTGGACACAGGAGAAGCTTCTGGCAGCTTCTCACAGAAGCCACCCAGCTACCAAAACCTGGCTACACAAACCCAATACACCTATGCCGAAAACATTCTTACTGTGGTCAATACTGGTTTCAGGTGATTGCTTATTTTACATGTCTTCAAACAGCGACACACAAGGAACTCTCTCCTCCCATACTGATACACTCACCTTCCAGAACCAAACTTCTGCAAGGGAAGTGAAACAAGTTTTACGTTGTCTTTTGGTCTAACTTCTTGCATCCCATATGGACGAGGTTCATTTTGATCACTGTTTTCAGCAAACTAAAGAATAATTACTTGCAGTCAATACTGCTGCCTGCAGTAGAACTCACGCTGTATCTTACATATTTTGTTTACAATCCTCGTCAAACCATACTGATGAAAATTCCAGCCAAAAGGAGCACTTGGAAAATAGGTGTGCATTCCTGTCTACAGACCTGAGTTCTGAGCAATAAGCTCAGAAGTAAGGAGATAAAGTACAATCAAAAATGGACTCTCAGAAGTCATGATGTCAAAGAGTACAATGTAAAGCCTGACAACTGGCTTCCACATGTGTGCAGCACAGGAGTCAGCAGGAAGGACATGTATCTAAGATACTTGGTGGTGCTTGCAGTCCATAGATTTAGGTGAGGGGGTCTGGAACTCAATAGCCACACTTGGCCAGCACATATCTGTAGCCATCCAAACTTTTCAAGGGGCAGAAGCCAAAGTTGTGGTGGATGTAGAACACTATAATCTTAATCCATTCCAGACAGCAAGAGAGGTAAATAAAATCCCTATAACAATTATATTTTCACTATGATAAAAGTAGATTTCATTATTAATTCCATAATGCATGAGTTACCATTGCAAACCTCCAGTCTATCAAAGTAAATTATGAAATACTGCTATTACGCTGGTGCAACAAAAACAAGAAAACGTATTTTCAGGGTTTAAATTGTTAAGAAAATAGATATTCAATCAAAAAGTAATCTGTATCAAGTCTGTTGTGTTTACTTGAAAAAACAGATTCTTCCTAGCAACTACTTAAACGAATCTTACATGCAACATGCCTATTAGATGCCTTTGATTAAAAAAACATGGACGTTAATACTATATTCTGAGTCATCTATTTTCTCATCTGCTAGCAATTCCTACAGTATGAATTATCAACAGAATGGCTAACAACAATTATTGCATCAATGGCAATTGCAAAAGGGGGTTGCCCATAGCACCTTCTAAGATTTAACCAGTGCGTATCTTGGATTGTCTTGTGTGTTAGTGGTCTCAGATAACAGAAACTTTTCTCTCCAGCTGTTCACTTCCCTCTGCTGAGCAGAGTTTTCTTTTCTCTAGTAGAATGAGCTCCACTGATGGCTTCAAACTCCTTTTTTTTTTACTGGTATAAAAAGTTAGACTTGAGTCAGAATCCAAAAGGTTTAAGGTGGACCTTTCTGACCAATTTATCTCTACTATGAATTCACATCCAAAATCTGTGAATCTCACTAGTCAAAAAGGTGTCACACGGTTGTGTGCAAGGAAATACTCCCCAGCTACTGTTGTCTGTTCAGCTGCTCCCGTGCAGCAACAGGAGGAGAACTGCTTCATGTTTGCCTATACAGCGAATCCTGCTGACCCTGTCTACGCAGTGTCAGGTGAGGACGAGCTGTCTCAGGCACCCACTGGCCACACAGCAGAGCTCTGACTTGCTGCCATCCCCATCCCTGCTGTCACTACAGTGAGCAAATCAGTCACAAGAAAACAAACTCAGATGGGGAATGGAGTGAGAGCATTTATTTCAGGGTGTCTGAACAGCAAGAATCCTTTTTGCAATGCACAGTTATACAAATATAAAAAGGACCTCATTTACTGTAACAATTTATAGGAGAAAAGGACTGACAGCTGTCAAAAGCCAAAGTTCACTCCACAGGACTGCAGTTACCTTAAGCATCTTGGGGTAAAACAAGCATATAAGAGAAAATTAAAGATAGACAAGTTCATGTATTTTTAAAATGTTTTTCTAGGGATGAAATTGTATATAACTTCTCCATGATTAATCCCTATTTTCCCTAGTAGAATTCTCTCTGCTCTAACATTAAAGCTGAACGTAATTTTAGCAACACAAAGCTAAATCTTAGTCAGTACCATCAATATTTTTCAGCTCTAGGAGACTTTTCTTAGCTTCATACAAAGTGACATTTCAGTAGAAATCACCACTAGGAACAAAACAGAGTTTTCTGTAGCATTAGTTTATACTATCATTTGCATGCTTTTTTGAATAGTGTCCAGGGCTCTCCTTTGAACATATTAAATACTGCCAGTACTAAAATTCAAAAATCATGAGCTGAGTCATTTACCTTCATTAAGCTACCCTTAAAATTAGCTTTCTAAAATAAGATGTTTTTAGGAGAAGTGTCTTTTTATTTTCCTTTTCAGTTCTAAGTCATCAGGAGGCAGCTAAATATCTAAATATTTCTGCAATTAAAAAGGCTAAAAAGCTCAAAGGAAAAAAAAATCTCGTAGTCAAAAACTTCAATGAACAATCCTGATTATTAGAACTGAAATCTAAGGAAAAGCACAGCTTATCATGAACAACAACTTACTATTGTAAAATTAGCAATAATGTCAATTTTTGCCTGCTGCAATTTTACCTAGTTCCTGACAAAACAGTAAGGCAGTGTGCATTGATGCTTTATCATATCCTAAGCATTTCAAATATAGTTTGAATATTGGTTTTACCTACTATAGGATCTGGTGTTATTAGATATATAGTTTTCACTTAAACAAATAAAGTACCATGGAAGAGTCTGAACATGGGGTAATAAACTGAAGCAATGTATCTCAAAAATTCTGCAGCTAGTAAACATCCATTAGTAAGTACCTTTGAGTTCAAATCCTTAGTATCTCATAGAAAAGTGTAAAAAATAATTTTAAGTGTACTGAAGGAAAAAATCCTACCATTCTCTCTTTCCTATGTCACTTACACAGGGTATATTGTTATACTACACGCTAGGGTCTACTGAAGCATGATACTTTAATTTGCTATCACTTCCTCTTTAGAATTTCATCATCCATTACAGACATTTTAAAAATTACTTTTAGAGTATCACAGGCAAAAATTCAGAGTTTGAAATCTCTTCGAGAAAATCTTGGTGGCTTTTTATATCCTATGATTTTCTATACCAGGAATCTCAAGCTTAATCGTACAGTTTGTCCTGAAGAATACTATAAATGTTTACAGAAGCTCCCAATAGAGTAAATAAGCTAAAGATTAGGAAAAACACTCCATCTGGATACTCATCATGCTGTTTAAACTTCATTGCAAATATATCCACACAGTGTTGATGGCAAAGTAGCTACTATATCTGATCTAAAAATATGCAGGATTCCCCCCCTCAGCCCCTTCTGCTTTTGGAGAAAAAAAAAAAAAGCATGGGAAGAAAAAACAAACAAAATAACCTCCAACACATCCTTTCAAATATGACCAAGCAAAGATATAAAGGTTTAAGAGGAAAAGGAATTCTTTAGCTAAAGCTCTTAGTGTAGCAAGTAAGTAGCATCAAAAAGTCAGCATTTTATCTTTATCAATCTATAGCTCTCCAGGGCAAGTGCTTCTAAATTACTCTTCATACTGAGCTCAGCTATCAGCAGGTATATTACAGTGCCCTTGAATTCACTGTATCACATTTCAGCTACTGCAGCTATCATTCAGCTACATAAACTCAAATGTTACCCTCATATCCAAAAGTTTTCACAAGTTAAGGCGCTGCCTCCCTGACATCTCATTCTTCCATGAAAAGAGCATTTAAAAAATATTCAGAAAATAACAGCATTTTATCTTTGTAAAATTCTACTAATCTACACATAAATGCAAGCTGTATTAAGAACAAAGATATAAGCCATTAAGGATGAGAAACATTTAAAAAAACCATTTAGTTAAGACACCAAAACATTGTAAAGATAAATTAAAAAAAGAAAGATGCTTCTAGTTTGGCTGAAGTATTTTGTAAATGCAAAATTATAGTGAAAAGTAAAGACATAAGTAACGCGAAGTAGAAGCTCTGAGGTTAAAAAAAAAGCTGCATCAAAATCTAAAAATTCACTGAATACATAATGATATGATTTAAAGCTATTTTTCCTCAATAGTCCATTTAAGATTATTTTTAAAATAGAAAGAAAAATGGAAACTTATTTAACAGTGAGTTATGACACACAATGCAGGCACAGCAATAACCCTCAGACCCAGAAAAGCATTCAACCTGAAGAGCAATGCAAGAGGCTAAAAGAATTTTAAACCTCAAACCTTAGTGTCCTACTGAGGGATAATACGAGTGAATCCTAATCTTCTGAGAAGCATAAAAGGTTGACAGTCAAAACTATACCAACAAAACTAAATATTCCTAACAGGAAAAGTCTGTTTGAAGAGACACACAACCCCCAAACCCTAAAGGCACATGCGGACTTTTATCTTATTTGCTGGGAAACCTTGACTTAGTTATATTCTTTACAAGGAAGAAAATTCAGTTTAGTTTAAAACGGCCAATTCAGAAAGGACCTAGGAAAATAACAGATTATCTTTAATAAATGGAAAAATGATAGACATACTGTTTGCTGGGGTTTATTTCATGCAGAAAGCTTTCTGGAAGTCACGTACGAGAGAGGATGGGTTTCAATCACTACTGATACAAGATAGACAGAAAAATCCTATAGTCCAAAACTCAGAGCCATTTATGAGCAACAAATGCTAGGTTTATTAATCACTGGGAGAAGGAAGAAAATACAGCAAAGGCAGCAAAAAACTCCCAAGAAGACTAAGATACCAGTTCAAGGAGGCCTGCAAAACAGCAGAAATTGTAGAATCCGAAATTGCAGCAACTCAGTAAAGACTGGGCTAAGAAGAAAGATTTAACTGAGCTGTTAGCCGTGGCAGGGAGGAGAACCCTGCCTCAGGAAGGCCTGCAGGTTACCACCTTGGGAGAGGGACTGGGGGAGGATGACAGCCAAGCACACCTGAGCTTGCTTAAGCACCAACACACAGTTCATGGATGCTGCACATAGGGACTGAGTGCAGTGAACTGGGAGGGGAGAATCAATCCCCCAGCCTGAAGCAACCAGCATCTTTGCCAGACAGCACCAAGTTTTCTTTTCTGTACAACTTTAAAGATCAAACAGAAGCACTGATGGCTTTTAAAGAATGTGTCTCGGTCCACAGTTCCTCAAAAATTCTTTATTCCTTCCTCAAACAATTACTGGGAATCCTTTTTCCCCTGCCAGAACTGCTTGACTACTATTTAGTTTGATGTGGTTCACAGTTTTCCTAAAAGATTTGGGTGCCCAATAGCAGCATCATGGCCCACGGCATCCCCGGAAGGGGAAGGGTACTGTTCCACTCCTGCATGGCTTTCAGCAGCTTGCTGAATCACAGGCGCTGGAGATTTCATTTGCTGAAGGAAGTTTTAATGTTACGAAAACTGATAAAAACTGTTTAGGAAATTCTTTTATTGTGCTTAAGAACTGAGCAGATTTTTAAAAATCTCTTTACACCAAAACGATAGTTTATTAACTGTTCCTAATGCTGCCTTCTACTGAAGTCCTATCTATAAATCATACCAATCAGGCACTACAGAGTTTCAGCTGGTTCACTAAGTGGATTTAGTTTTTCTTTCGTCAAAATGCACCAGCCCCACATTTGGAAAACACATCATAAATAAACACTATCTAAAAATATTTAATGAACCTGGTGAAATCCACTGTATGATGGGCTAAATCTAGTTGACATCTACTGGTTTGCTTTCAATCCTGACGAAATTAAATATAAAATAAGTGAACAAATACAGAAAAGGATAATCTATGAATAACAACACTTAGCTAGCAGATTTAAATAATATACAGTATTTCTTCTTTTACAAATACATAATTGACTACTCTAGTGCAAATAATATACTAAAAAAATCCTGAAAATACAGAACAAGATCATCAGTGACTATCTTTCCTGTCAAAACACATTAACCAAGAGTTCCATGTACCAACATACAACTAAAAGCAACACTAAACTAAAAAGAATAGACCACTCATCTTAATGAACAAGAAATCCAGGGAATCTAGACACTGAACAGTACGCTTAACCATAACCTAAATCTAGTCTCTAAAACACAATCCACCTTGTGAGAAGTGTGATGCTCACTCTGTACGAATTTAGAAACTACGTTTATGCATTAGGATTCAATGATTCAGTGGCATATTCACTTACTGAGTGCAGAACTGCCAAAATCATGTGCCAAAGGAATATTTTATTATCAGACATTTTGTCTACGACTCAAACACTAGTGCTATCAAGCCAATAATCAGCACAGTTCTTTCTTACCTTCACAAAATTATCACCTAGGAAGGTCTACGGTATTTATCTATTTGCTTTCTCACAGAGAACAGAGCAACACTAGTTTATTTAATTAGGTTTTTCAGATCATAATCTGCAGATATAGTTTTGACTCGCTACTCAATGCAAACAGGTACTGTACAAGCTTCTGTGCCAACACCGTTCATGAATCCCCATTCAAATTTAGAGTGCTCACTATTCCCCTTCTGCACCTCTGGAGTAAATGATGACAATTACACAGCCCACAACTCGGGTACGAGCTCTGCAAACCCTTATCATGTGAACCAAGTCTCAGTAGAATCTTTCTGGCCTCTCTGCTGGTTTTCCAGTTCATCTCTTATCTAGGGTTCAATCAAGGGCTCACTTTTCTAGACTTAAAAATCCACAAAGAAAAACAAAAAAATTATAAAATTATATCCATTGCATAGTATATCAACAATGAAAAGGTTACACACACTGCACCTGAACATTGGTAACGTTCAATGTTCAAGTGCAGAACACTGGTAATCTCCTAGTGTCTGTAACTTCTAGTCTAAATCCCTCTCAAGAAAAACTGTTGGGAATTTAATCCAGGTTTTAGAATTGATTTTGTGCACATAATTTGGAAACTGAAGCAGAACCAAAGGCCTCACCTGTATTATCTTCAAACCTAACTACCAGGGCAGGAAAACGTGAACTCCCATCCAGCACATTCCTAGACCACATAAAAAGCATAAGGAAAACGTGAGCTAGACAAATGCATTCCTTCAATGCAAGGTGTCAGTACTCAAACAAAATCCATGCTCAATGCAGTCAGCTGCTATACAGTTCACAGACTCAGGTTTCAATAAAATTGTTTCACAACTGCACTTTCAGAAATAATTAAAAGCTAAAGAAAAATTTATTTCAATTTGCAGTGCTTTGTAAAAGCAGTTCAGTAGCTTTGACCATCTTCATAGTAGTGCCTTTCCAAAGTAAAGATGAAAATACAAACATTGAGGTTATTAAACGCCCTTGCAATTTATTTAGAGTATGTCACTGGGGTTTCTGCTTACAGAACATCTATTCCTCAGTTTGAATGGTATCCTGCATTCAAAGATACAACACTGAAGAGAGACAAAGTACAAATTTATAGGACTGGTCATGTATTAAGTGTCATTGCTCAGTTTGTAAGAATAAAAAGTGAGTGAATAACTCCCTTATCACCGACAGATCTGATGGATATGCATGAGGTTAAATGGATGCAGGGAAACATAGCTTTAGTGTCAAAAGACTGCATATCTGTCCTGGACTTTAAATATTAATTTAACAATGCACATGGGTTATTTCTTGATCCAGTTATTGCACATGTCTGGACGCACACACTAAGATTTACTATCAAAACCCTACTCTTAGAAAGACATGTAAATACATTTACATATATATTCTGGAATTGATGCAAAAGAAATTCACCTTATGTGGCAGAAGGATGCAAGAATGGGGAGGGGAGGAATCACGGGTATCTTTATAACTTCTACAGCCCGTCACAAGCAGAAAACAACACTGCCTCAGATAGTTTAAAACCTGGCATTCACATAGAGCAGCAAATCCTAAGAACCTCAAAAATGTAATTATTTAAAGAATCCCTAGTACTAGTATCATGTCCTCTTGTCACCCAAAAGAGAGAGATGTACTTTCATTTGGAACTCGAGTGATTTTCTGGGTAGATTCTATTGGTCACAGAGAAGTCACTTTTGGCATTAAGCCACCATGTTCTGAAAAGCTGCCACAGTTTTGAATACAAACTGCCTTGTTGAACTACACCACATACTGAGTAGTGGACCTCTTAGCCAATTCTTTTTTCATTGAAGAAACATACTGCCAGCTCAGGTTTGATGGAGGAAAAATTATACTTTTTCTGCTTAATGTCTTTGAGACTTGCATTCTTACAGTCTGAAATCAGAGTGCAGTCCAAGTCTCGATGTCCCAACATCCTGTCACCAGAGAAGTTACATTAGTAATTTAAGAATGCTATAGACATGAAGAAAGCAATGTTTTGTTGGGTTTTTTGACATCACTGAAAAGGTAAAGTTTTCATTATAATAGTCCTAACTTCATCTCACACACACACACACCTATGTGCACAAAGTTGAAAATACAAATACTGTATAAACTATGAGAATTCACAATGCTGTAAAATCAAATACATCAGAGAAAATTTTTAAAAAATTATTATTTGTTATAGTGAATGTCAAATTCACCAAAGGCTCCATTAAAAGACACAAAATGCAAATAATGACTTCACAATATTTTAAAATCCAAAACACAGGAAGAGGTATTTTAAAGTAGCAACATTATCATGTTGCATACAAAAAAAATTTGTGGAACTGGTCCATCAGTTAATTTTGTAAAATAAGTTACTTTGCTTCCATTTTCATTACTGATTCTGACTTCATGCTCTCATTCCCAGAGGTTTTATTCTTGCCCATTTCAATCTCAAACCACATTCCTCTTTCCTCCATCAGTATCTCTTATTGATTTAAATACAATCTCAGAGAAATATCTTGTTCTGTTGATTTTTGACATTAATATCTCCAAATATCTTCCATTCTGGGAGTTTGTATTTATGTCATTTGATGGTCTGTATTGCACAAGGAATCCTGGTAATTATGAACTAAATGCCTACTAATCTGGTTGGTGATGATGTTGTTAGAATGCCAGTCATGTTTACCAGATCCTGGCCATTAGAATAATAATAGCAAAGGAGTATTTTCAGCAATTTAACAGTTTCTCCTACTTCAACAAATGTATTCTATTTATACTTCCCTAAGTAGAATCACAGTGCGTAATAAGTTGCCTAGAAGCAGCAACATTGCAAAACTACAAGGTAAATTAATTAATCACATTAATTTGCTTAATAATGCTGAAAATATTTCACCTCTTTCTCAGCAATATAATATCATACAACATTTTGAAAGCAATATAATTTGAAAATTAACAGATTGGTTATTTAATGTTGCCATAACAACCATAGAAAATTGTGTAAGAAAATACCAAGCAATAAAGGATGAAATGCCATAGAAACAGATAAGAATAGAACAAGTTGTGTCAGTTCTAGCCCTAAGGAAAATTTTAGGCACAGAAAAGCTCATGGACAGAATTATGAAAAGGTGGAGAAACAGAAAAGGGCAGTTAATGTTGGAAAATGAAAAATGTACTTGTATGGCATAGTGCCAGTGTCCTCCAACAGAGATTACATGCCGATTAGTTGAAACCTCTAAGAAAACTAAAGCACATTAGATAAAAATTCAGCACAGATTATGATAGAAACTTGTTTTACTTTTTGGGTTTTTTTAATCTCTTGCTTATAACAATACTGCTGCAGTGTTGCATGATATAAATAGTCAAAAGCCCTCAAAACCTGAATACAGTAATAGCTAAATTGCTGCCAGTTTTACATGGTTTTCTAAAATTCCCTCCAGCAGAAGGAACTAACAATTGACTTAGAAAGTTATGAAGGAATTCAAATGTAGGATCTATTTTCCTGTAGGTCAACCCACTACTGCACTGTATAATGAATGTAAACACGAGATGATATCATTTCATCTCTGCTCCTCACCTTTCCAATGACCTTTCAGAGAAAACATCCTGGAGCCTGACTTTTGTTTAACATGGAAGTCATACAGGCTGGATAATATGACGTTCCTACCTATGAGCAAAACATCTTTAATGCATTTATTTCTCCTAAAATAAAAATGTTATACAGATATCTCTGTATCACAGCTAGAGTCAACACACAGACCAGTCAAACGCAAAGTTTTGTGTACAGTAGAAGAAATAATACATTTACAGCCCTTTGTTTGAAGAATTAACATAGCCAAAATCAAACCTCTCTCTAGCGAAACTCCATTTTGGATGTTATCCACTGCTTTGCATTGCTTTGCATTGACAGCATAATCAAGGAAAGCCACTTTCTTATTACATCTCTCTTGTTTCAAGGAAGGACAAAAAAGCAGATGGCATCAAAATGGAGCTCAAAGATGGTATATTTAGATTTGACACAGCAGACATATGGAAACCACTATATAAAGAAGGGAATTGTTGCATAAAATGTTCAGGTGAGATGCAACTTAATGAAAGACAAGAATCTTGGGAGCAGCATAAAAAAGGATAGAGACTAAAGATGAAGCTTCATCCTACACCAAATCTGATCTAATGACAGGAGGTAGCCAGAAGGGCCAGTCCTGCTGTGTGAAACCCTCAGGCTTCCTTGCATGAGGATCTACCAATTCTGCAACTGTAGGGTGAGCTAGGAGAGAGAGGAAGACATTTTTTGAGCATGACAAATTAACTCAGCTGTCCGGCTATGACTGATACATGGAAATAACAGAAATGAGCCAGTGTTCCCTTCTGCTGTGCCTCAATTTTTTCACAGCTCCCATCTCCTGAATTAGCCTGGGGTACACCACCCATCTATCCCTGGCTCCAAGCTACTGAGGCAAAGATCAACCCTTCAGCATGGCAAAGACAACAGCTGACTACGGGCTTCAGGCTATAACACATCCTCCAGCATAGGTTTCGATCTGCATCCCTTTTCTCAAGAGGCAAATTAGTAGTGGCAGTAGTGAAACTTGGAGCAAATTAACTTCCTTTGAAACCTCCACTTTGCCAAATTTGGACAATATGACTCAAAAGTTATCAGGATAAACAGCACAATAACAAAAGTCTTATTTCCTCAAGAAACAGATGAAAAATAATATACAGCTAGATTGCACAAAAATAATCTTTGTACAGAGTGATTAAAAATTTGAAACACCGGTATGATTAAATGTTAGCAGAAAGCACATAGTAAGACTTAGTATCCCATTTTGGATAAGTATAGGTTGGGGGGAAATCACAAAAATCTATGAAAGGTGACTGTGCTTTTACGACAAAGTGAATAAAATTGATTTTACACAGTACAACTTCTAAATCATATAAAGTATTTCCCCCAAAGTTCTGGAACAGGATTAGTAGTTTCCTCAAATTCAGTCTGTGTGCAAAACTGTACACAAGTAATTTAAATACAAGGGTGGGGGATTCTGCAGGGCTGGGGTCAACCAACACAGCAGCTTTTCTCTTTCTGGTATTCACAGCACCTTAGAAGAAACACAGAGATGGTGTATCCTCAGCACATTTTAGGATTCACCGTATATTTGACAGCAAAATAACAATACCAATACCTATACAGAAAAATGGCATGGCATCTGAAAACCCAACAAGCTGTTAAGTGAAAATGTAATCCCAGCAAGCCAAGCTTTTGTACCAGTTATTTCTTATAGACTTAAAAAATGCAATTGTAAACTTTTTTCTTACTTCACAGTATTTTTTAAATGCCAAATGCCTACAGTAAATGTTATGTTACAATCATCAGTAATTTTCCATGGACTACACAATAAATTATTTTGAAAACCTCTTTATAACGTCATCTTACAATATAACCTATTGCAATAGTTTCTTATATTCTTATATTTCTTCCTTGTTCCAAGAGAACAAGAGTCTAGTACCATATTAATTTATTCTCTATATAAATTTGATCTTCTCACATTTATAAGAAGAATGTTAATTAAATCCAATTGTGGATTTAGATGGGGACCTACTCAAGTGCTGAAGTTACACAACAATGAATTTTAAAGCACAATCTAACTTTTCAATTTTATTTCTAAAAAGCCCTCACACCCTTGAAGAGAAAGAAATACCTTCTTTGGAGAAAAAGTTTCAGGTGTCACCTATTTGAATCTTTGTGTTGCTTCAGTATTACTACTGGGGTTCTGACCTGTTCAACTAACTGCTTTGGCAGCCCTGGTTTAATTTGGAAGCATTCAAAATCTTCTCTTTCCAAAAAGCCTCCAGCAACTGGGCATCACATCTTACTACCACTGTGCAAAAACACTGCTTTATCGAAACCACGATAAATATAAAAGCAGTATACAGAGTCCACAACTGTTGTCACTGCACTGATGAAAATGTGACAGAAATCTTAATGCTTCAAAAAAAAAGTTTTAATTAAAATGTTTCAGTGAGGCAATTGCGATTTTTACTTTTCACCAAAGATTTTGATTATCATTAAAAACAACACAACTAATTAAAATAAAAGCTTAAGTAACATTCACAGTTTCATTAGGAGATATTTCACCCGAAAGTGAATGTTTATTAGTAAATTCTCTGTTCAGTGAATTAAAAGGCATCTGTGGAACTACTGAATATAAAAAGCACGGGAAAAGAAATCTGCAGGTATTGCAAAGTAAATTACCACATAGCCTACTAAAACTCTCCAAATACTGAGATTCTAAGGTACTGCAAGAAAAACTTACCCTACCCCTGAAGTAACTGACACTTTTTAGTGATGCGGACTACACCACCTCATGTAGAATTACTTCATGTTATCCAATATGTAACACCGAGGTCAAAAGGTGTTACTAAAATGACAGGCTACAATTGTTTACTCCAACCTGAACTGGAAACCAAAGGCAGTGGGGAAAGGGAGGTTTTCACTCACTGTCATCCAGCCTGGTACATGGTCCAGGACCATTCAATGAGTTTTCACAGTTCTTATCCTGTAAGGCAGATGGCTTTCCCAAAAGCAAAGTTTGAAGTGCAGCCCAATTGTATTTAGATTCCCTGTATCACATCCTCATGACATATGTGCTAATTTAAAGGATTCAACTAATTTCAGGTGGCTGCTTTGAAAATTTTGAAATTAGAACAAGTCTTACACAGCTACTGTTAGTGACAAAGCTCTGACTGAACATGGCTCAGTTTAACCTTTAAATATGTATACTCCAAAAGTAAGATATCACTTCTTAACATAAGCCTCCCACAGACTATAAGTAGAAGCCCTTCTATACTTTAAATGTGAAGTTGCCTGGTATAACTACTCTAGAAGGAAGAAATAGAAAGGAAATTTTGGTACAGAACAGAGTCAGGAAACTCTCCATTAATGATTCCTATAGATAAGACTTCCTAAAGCACCAGTGTCAGCATGAGCCTGACATTTCTCAAAACCAGTCTTAAGGCATTGACCAAACTCCTGACGTGTCTCCTGTAGATCTCCCTAAACTGATACAAAGTCTTGCTGTCTTTACAGCAAAATTCCATCTCTTGCCTGCTTTACAGGCAGACGTGGCTGCTATTAAGAAAAGTAATAAAAAGCATAATTTTTACTCTGTACTTCCGTCCTCAAAAATCAACATATACATCTTTTATGTACAAATGTAGCAAACAGTCAGTAGCAACCACTACAGCAAGGAGAAAAACTCAAAGAATACATCAAGCATACAAAACATTACTCATACATAAAAAAGATATTCCATGTTCATGAATGCATTGAACACAACAATTCTACTTAAATTTCATGAAAGGTAGGTTGTGATCACGGACTGTGTGGCACCAGGTACCATGTGCTTAGGTGAGTATAAGGCAAAACAAAGCATGAAGTTTGATGGCATAATCAGACAACAAAATAAAACTACTCCTAAAAAAACCCATATGGATAAGACAGGCAGCTTTCACTTAAATACCTGACACTTACTCGGTTGTCAACCACCTGCATATGAAGTTCTTGGAAGCTTTAAAATACCTTTTTTCTTTCTTTTTTTTTTTCTACGAATAAAATATTCTTCAAGGTTTTTCCCATTACTTCAAGCACAAACACGTTTTCATTTAACTTCAGAAATGGAATGTGTCTTATTTCAATCTTTCACCTTTGCTCAGTTGAAGAAACTTGTACTGTTGATAATAGGAGACAAACCAGACCTTACTTAAATGATGATTTATGCTATGTGTTTGTATATTCTTAGGGACACTGCATTCCAGATTGATAGCTACTTGGGTGTTTTTTGGGGGTGGTAGTGGTGTTTGTTTCTCTTTATTTTTTAGTTTGTTTGCTTGCTTTGGGGTGTTTTTTAATGTTTTCAAAATAGTCAATCCTGCAAAAGCAGTTGGCAGGATCACCAGGCTCCTGACGCAGTAGGTTTACTCATCAGGCACTCATTTTGATTTTTAGCTGAAAAGCTCTAGTCTTCATTCCACAAATCACGGTTTGGGAATAGGGTATTTCCACGGCTCTGACACCAACACCCACATTTGCAAAAGGGACTGCATATTGCCAGTTCCAGACCCTGCATGTATAGCTGTTCTTGCAGTACCCCGTTGGATGCCAGTACAGAAGTGTCTGTACGGGATGAACATACGCAGGGTGGCTGTGGGCGTCACCTCTGGCAGCCCCGGGCTGCAGGAGCCTGGGCAGCTGCTGCAGGTACCGCTCACCACAGCAGCTCCTGCGTGTGCTGCGGATCACACCAGTGCCACACGGCATTCCACCACCTCTGCTTGCTTTTCGGGAGAGACTTCACAACTTACAGCTTAGACCACTTGCCTTATTTTCCAAATTAACTGAAGGATTATCATGTAATAAGGACACAGTGCAATTGTTTGGCAGCAGTTTCCAAGAAATTAATACTTTTGTGCACCCCAGGTTGTCAGGACAAACTGCAAAAATAATGAAACTCATTTACAGTAGAAAATAAGATTAAGGAACAAAAATACAGACAACAGGAATCAGGATTACTTATGTAACTGTAAGCATGGAGAATGCAAATCCATGAAAAGAAATAAGGGTATCTTTAAAAAAATAAGCAGCAATCTGACATGAAAGTAGTGCCAAACATGATCACATTCCCATTGCTACAACTAAACCAGCCCAGCAACACCATGGTACTCCTCCTTCCTCATCTGAGAATTTAACAAGCCTAAGTTCTAGAAGAGATAATGGAATATAAACAGAAGATTAAGAATTATCCCCTTATGCTGAGTCATTTGTCACAGTTTCCAGGCTTGCTGAAATTCTGGTCCTACCTCTAAAGAAAAACAAACGGCAAAAGGAATTGTCCAGCTATTCTGTGTAAGCATTTTGAGTTTCCTCCCTCAGGAAACAAGGAACGAGCATGATGCTCAGCAACTTGCTTCTGGTGACTGCATTTATACACAGCTGGCTTCTCTTCTAAGACACCTCTCTTCAATTCCTGGTCACTTTTAAACAGAGTGAAAATATTGATAATCTCACTGAAAAGCACGTCCAAGTACATTGTAGTCTAAAGAATACATGTTACAAACAATCTAGTCCTTTTAATTTCAACTGCATAGTAATATTCAAAATACCAAAGTATAGATATTCCTTGTTTCACCTGAATTCAGTGAGGTAAATTTACGGTATTCCAAGTTACAGTGTTTATAGCATGAACCTAATTTTCTTTAAAAAAAAAGAACCACCAAAACAAAACACAACCAAACAACACAAAACAACAACAGGAAAAAAAAACCCACTCCCCAAATAACTAAACCAAATCAACAACAACAAAAAAAAACAAACCCCAAAACTAAATAACCCAAAAACCTGAACTCCCCATAACCCCAAATCCCAAATAACCAAATAACCCCAAAAAACAAAATTCCCAAGAGCCAAAAACCTACCCCTTTTTTAAGAACTAGCCTAAATATTATGTACCCCTGTAGCTTTGGACTATTTTAATTTTTGTAAGACAAATCTAAGGGCTTTCATTTGCATATAGGAAATTGAAGCAGTACACTTTACTCTATTTCTTTTCAACTCTTCCCAAAATTATACATGGTATGAAAAAAAAAAGAATGCTAACCTTGGGAGATGGAAGACTACGGAAGTCTCCCCCGTTAAACCAACTTCCATGGACTCTGCCCTGCACTGCTCAGATCCACAGCTTATGATCCACTCCCATCCCATACTGGGAGAACCACAGGGGCCTCAGGGGAGGTCAGACGTGCAGAAGCAATGAATATCATAATGAATTTTGCCTCCATTAAGGTTTGATTACTGTGTACAGTGGAGGAAATTCGCCATCACTGTACTGCACTAAGTATTTACAGAGCAAGAAATTCAGCTCACTAGTACAAAACTAGTCCATTCCCTTTCAGGTATTATTTCTGATGCTTTGAACCAGTTGCTCAGTACCGTGGCTGTCAGTGGAAGTTCACCCTAGTAACAGACTGCCTCACAGGCTCTCCTACTATCTTTTTTTTCTTTTTTAAATCTATGCCATAAAATTATACATCATATATATTTTATTTCCATTCAAATTCAACACTAGCCATGGGAACATATTTCTATGCTACAGGTACTTCAGTAAAAATCTGTGAGCAGTTTAATTTAAAAGCCATGGACAGCAACCTAAAGCAATTTTTGACCATGCAAAATGTTTTATAAATAGTTCCATGTGCGCTGCTCTTCTGGAGTCTCACTAGAGACGAATAATGACCTTGTATTTCATTCTCCTTTACTATGAATTAGCCAAACCTTCTGGTTTTAATTACATACTTAATACACCTGGCATGGTCTAATTACAGAAAACAAAACATCATTTAAACAAAGGATGACCTTGAACTTAGTCTATCAAAATAACGGTTAACTTTACGTTTTCAGTTTTTAACAAACTGCCAAGACATGCAATAGCAATTTTCCAAATGTGATCATATGCCTTTAGAGCAACAGCCTTACTGAATTAGGAAACGTCTGTACACACCCTTTATGGCTTTCCTCATTATTAATGCAAATCCCTCTTAGATTTCAATAGTGCTATTAACAGTTCTACAGGTAAACACCAAGTTCATACTACTGATATATATGTAGTATATATACCAGATCTAGATTTGTCAAGCAGCAGCCTGTTGAAGCTGAGCAACTTTTTTTAGTGATTTTGTATGAGTATTGCAACTACAAACAAATGGAACACAGAGCTATAACCACGACAACATGCCACAAAAGAGGCAACAAAGGGTTCTAGTACCAGAAACTTCATTAAATACATTAGGTATTCTACTGCTACAATGTGGTTACTTATCTGCTTGAAACTGAGTATTTGCTTTAATTCCTTCTTCAGTTTTGTTGAAGTTTCAATGACAGGTTGGTTTTAGAAGAATGTTTCAATATAATAATGAATGGTCTTCACACATCTGATAAAGTTTTTTTAATCCTACTTGTGATCAAGTAATGCTAAGAAGCATATATATTAAAGCATCTGGGATCTGAAGTCAACAGAATGCAATGCCTACACAAAATTCAGTAAGGCCTAAAATTCCTGTAATATCACCAGATCACATATCATTTTATATTGGTTATTGTTACAGCCCTAGCACTTCCCACCTCAGCATGTCAGAACAGCAAATGTGAAGTGCATTTGAGATAAATAATGTGAATAACAATATTAAAGATGGACAGGAATTAGAATTTGAGCATGCTCAACAAAGATCTCCCAAACTACTTGCTATTTCACAAAGAGCTGGCATTCAAAGATGTACTCACAGAATACTGGTCTATGTTCCATATTGCTGACCACAGCATACTTCTAAAACAGAATATTCCAGCACACAAGGGTAGAGAAGTTGGTTTTTAGAGATTTTGACAATGTTTCAGCATGGGAACAGATTACTGTCACTGCTGACACAGCCAATGTTTTGAACATAGATGACGAGAAAGTTAGTGTTTTGCACGTATATTAGGTCTGAATAGGTAGTATTTGTTGAAAAAAATAATTCTTCACCAATTAATAGGTTCAACAAATTCATATAAAAGTATGCTATATAGATAAGCAAACATATTCAGGGTTACCATGAATGTTGACAAACATCCATCACTTAATTTACTTGGCTGGCAAACTAACAATAACATTGATTGTCTAAAGGAGAAAAGCATCCTAAACTTTTAATACCTCACTGACAGAATTCAATAAATATATTAAAATAAATGAAATAGTAAGAAAAGATTTTACAACATAAACCATGTATGTAATAGATTGTGATTAAATAATTATATATATCACTAATTATTTCACTGAACTGCAATAGCATCCAAACCAAGACTCCACTGCCTGACACAGAACCATTCCAAACTGCCCAGGAGGGGAGATGATCTAAATGAGATTTGTCACAAAGCAGCACATCTCAGAAAATGAAGATGAGATATATGGCAGTGAGCAGAATTTACACTTCACATGAGACCTGATGGCAGGACTCCTGCGTCTTACTCCACCTCTGCTATGAACTCATTGTGAAATCAATCACTTTCTGTTTCTCTGTCATCATTCTCCTGATAACAGCATTTATTAATCTTTTTCCATTACAAGACTATTATTAAGGAAGTCCTTGAATAAATACTCAGATCTGAATCCTTCTCACTGTGCTGTCTCAACCTGTCAGTGCAAGGTTGAAAGGTCTCTGTCAGTGCAATTACACTGCTTTAGCTCTACCAGAAAATCCTGTTTTCACTAGATAGGCTATGCCAAACACACAAACACGGCACCCACTAACACACCACAAAAATAACGTGTCATAAGTTCAAGCTGTATTTTATTTTCTTCAGATCTAGTGTGGCTACGCTACTTTGAAATGAAAACAATTGTGTCCATCAAACAATGCCAGTGACATAAACAACCTGGAGCAAATAGACATGTTACATTAGCAGAGAGGAATAAAATCAACACCAGCAGTTAAAAAGGTAATCTGAGAAAAAGCTTTGAGACTATGCAGGGTAAAATGCTCTGTAGCTGAGTTCTCACAAACTCTGAAATTAATGGACACAAATAGTTAATACACAGTTTAACTGCAAATTGAAAACTATGATAGTTTTTCCTGAAGATTATTTCCCTAAGTAGCAAAATAAAATAAAAATAAAAATCGCCATTTCACAAGCATAATACAAGAAAATTAAAATAATCTTTTTGTTCAATTAAATCTGATCCAAAAACCTTGACATTATCTAGCCTCTGAACTGTTCAAAGCACAGTTAATTATGTTATAATTCGAATGACAACACAATATAGTTGTCAAAAATATTGCAAGAAAGGCAAATCTACAGTGAAAATAAGAACACAATCCTAAAAATCAGTGCAAATTCATCTCTATTATCTTTTCTTCTTTTGTACTGGAACGAAGAGATGAATTTAAAAGTTTCAAATACTGTTTCTTTAAGTTGGCATGTATATTTATAGTAGCGAATTTAATTAACCTATCTCAATATATGCACAGTAGCAGATACTCTCTTCTCTAAAGCCCTTAAAATGAGGCATAAAACATCACAATATATATAGTCCAAGGCAAAAATCACCCACTATCAAAAAGCGTTCCTACAAAACACTGAATTACATGAATAGCATGCTAAGACTGAAGATAATGGGTCCATCTGTGCTTTCTACAATACACAAGTATTTTAATAATCCTGGCAGCACCTCTGAGGATAAATTCCTTGCTGTCTGCCAGTGGCTAGCCTCTTCCTTCTGTGAGACCAATAATTTATTTACACAGTACCTTAGAACAGCTTACATATGAAACAACAGAGGGCTTTTGTTTAGTTGGTTTTTCATTTGACAGTATTTTGTCTTTGTGTCCAAAAAGAAAGACTCAGCTCAAAAATCTTTTTTCTGAGTCTGCCTAGAGTCTGTTCAACTGTAGGGAGAGAAAGTAGCTCCTTCAAGAAGATGACACACAGCCCAACTAATCTCCCCTGGCTGTTGTCAAGGCGTTTATAAGGGTTTTTACAAGGTTTTTACAAGGGTTTCCTGTGCTACGGTTCCAGAACCAGGGATGACTTGTCACAACTTAAAATTTGTGTTCTGATGACAGATGTCCTGCTCCTGGAGAACCAGCTATTCCCACCTGCAAATGCTCATGATGCAAGTAGAGAATCGACACATGGGGGAACCGATCATATTCTTGACTGCTACTGACAACTTGGTTATGCTTCAGGGATCTTCAAAGTGAAGATGAATGCCAAATCTTTATAATAATTTCTGGGGCGGGTATTTAAACACTCATCTATAAATTGTTCTAGTTGTGCAATATTCTCCCTAAGGCAGACATGTAAGGGAAGATTTAATAACCTATATAACTTGAGTAAGTTATCCCTCCTTGGAGGAGTAAGAATTGTTGAAGATTGTTCAAAGAGCTTTAACTACGCATAACATCATAAAATTTTAAACTGAAGATAAAAAAATACTGTTTAGCTGTCAGATTTATAAAACTGTGACACAGCCCCTCCAAGGAAACTAACGGAAGTACCTTCAATTCAGACATTTTAAGCTAATCTGGAAGAAGAATTTTTCTCATTTTGGATATTGTATTGGATGTTGCCAGTAGACTTGTGTGGTTTTGTGCTTAATATTTTCTTCAAGTTACGTCTCATTTAAAACATAAAGAGAAAGTGAAACTCAAGTTTATCTAAAATAAAAATTTTGAAAGACCACAAAAAATCATGATAGTCTACATAAGTCACCTTTTATATCCTTTTCAGGAAAACCATCTATTTACAATATTTTTGGACCCTTCTGCTTTTAATTTGAAGGAGAGAAATAACTTGTACAATTCTTCCCCAATGACTTAAAGAGTCAGTATTTCTAGACTGTTTTAGAAAACTCCAAAGAGGTAAGTTCAGACATCAATGATCCTCAAGTAGTAGTGTATTTAGGTACATGTCTTTGGAAAAATTTTGCCTGCCCACAAATTAGCAGCAGAAGCAAGTTTTCTTCAAATGCAAGGTGTTTTCCAGGTAACCCTGTCTACTCACAATTCAGTGGCAGGTGCAAACTACTCTTGAGACTGCAGATTTTTCCACATAACTTAAGATAGACTCTTAATTAAAGAAATGTTATTATAGACACAATTTGTAAATTACAACCTAAATAACATAGGCAAGCCAACTCAATGCTTTGCTGAATTAGAGATAGAAACCTGGTATTCGCAAAGAAGAGGGATGAGAGAGTCAAAGAGTGTCATTAGGTATTCTCAGAGAGGCAAAGCCAGAGATAAACCTCATGGACATAAGAAAGCTGAAGTAGTTTATAGGTACAAATTACTGGCTAGAAAATCTTCAGAGTCCATACCAAAAAACATGATAAATCACATGATAAATCACAGTTGACATGGATTAATTTAATAAAAATTATTTAATCTAACCATTCATTCATTAACTGGTACCACACAGTGTTGTGCTTACCATTTTTAGTGAATGAAAAGGTGGAATAAAGAGACAAAAATAAAGTGAATCTGCTTGTATACTAGCAAGAGAAAACAATTAAAAGGCAAGAAAAAACATTTAAAACAAAGGTTGCAGATGCTCTCACTAGTCTACACAGGAAAGTGTAAAACAAGTTTTGACTCCGTATTTTACTTACAGAGTTATAAGGTGACTGGGATTTGACATCAATTCCAACAGAAACAAAGCAGCCTCTCAAAAAAATCTCCAACCACCTTCTACCTAATTTCAAGAGTCATCTCCTTTCTATTCTTTCTTTTTTTATACTGTATGGCTATCCAAAGAATTTTAGTTTTAACCAAAATACCAACAGCTGCTGAAATAAGAGAATGTGAATGTCTTCTGTAGTCATATTACCATATAAAAGTGTAACTTAATGTATTACACCAACTATTTACCTCCACAACCCTGTTTCTCTAATATGGTTAAAATTAGATTGTATTGCCAAGGAGAATAACTGCAGACCAAGCTTTCCTCTAATTTTGATTGCTGCTGAAGTTTCTCCTTTCATCTTTGTCTCGGAATGCCTTACTACTGAACAGAAATCCTAGTTCTTCTAAATGCCCAGATAGAAAATCAAAACCATAAACCTGGCAGTAAAAGAGAACAAGTATTACAGTTTCCAATGTTACCAGAAGACTTGCAGCCTCATGGTGGTTTTATTATTTTCATTTTCTTGCAATAGTGTGTGAAATTAACAACCCCAAAATTTAACTGAGTGGTTGCTATGCAAAGAACCACACATTTAGATGTAAGATTCTTCAAACAGAAGTTTCTTCTGAATTTACATTTTCTTCTCTCTTAATTCCTTTTATTTCATTAAACTAGTGGATGAATGCAGAAGTATGCTTCCTGAAATTCGCTGTTTAATTCCCAAAGGGTTTTTTTCTTTTTTGTAAATAATAATATACAGCATCACCTAAAATAAGCTACTGAGCGGTAACCAGAACATCCTTGAAATGTGATGCTCTATGCACAACCCTAGAAAGACTGGGGTTTTTTGGTCTTTGAAATACTCACAGGCATATGCACTCTAGGTCATGCTATGGAGATTGCATATGTGAGGTACCAACTGGTAAATGTGCATCCTTGGTTCCTCATATTCAGAATCCCCAGTAACTTTTAATGGGACCTCATATGGAGTTAGGAATATACACATGAACGCAGTTTCTTGAAGAAGTTCCATTACAAGCTGAACCCACTGGTTTTGACTGAAGAAGATGTGTTAAACCTTAAGGAAACCAGTGACTTAAGAACCACTTTAGCTGCATCATACACAGAAGCCCCCAGTGATGGTACCACACTTACAAAATGGAATTTATAGGGACAAATCTGCAAGTCTCAGGGATAAACACATTTCTTACATCTCAAAGCACACTTGTGCTCATGTGGATACACATGAATCACACCTGTAGCTCTCTTGCAGTAGATCCTGACCCAGCATGCTACCACACTCTCCTTGTGGGGAAATCATCATGCACACAGGCATTTTTGCCATCTGTTTGAAAAGCTGAACAATCTTTCTAAACCTTCTTGTCCACATAAAAAAAAAAATTGAAAAAAAACCCAAAAAAAACCCAAAACAAAACAAAAAAACCAAACCAAAACAAACAAAAAAGAGAGAACAAAAAACCCCCTACAAAAAACCAAACCAAAAAATCTGATGTCTCGGATATGTGTGACTTTGGTAAGAACACAGGCAGAGTGATTTCCTGGCTTGATTCACATGCCGCAACAACCACATAAAATGCAGACTTTCAGAGTTTTTTCCGACATAAAGAAAGTCAATATAACTCAAGATATATTTTCCTAAGTATGTGGCAATCACTAGAAAATACTATTTCCACTCAAAGAATTAAAAAATTGAAGAAGTCATCATGCAGCCATGAGCTTAGAGAGATGATCCATAAGAGAATGTAAAGGTAACATTAAAGTCTCAATAAAATGCTGGTTCATTAGATCAGCCAGAAAACTCTTATCATAAATTTTCCTACTGGGAAATTTTGCTGAAGAATACAGTGAACTCAGTTCCAGGAACAAGGTGTGCTCCTAAAGAGTGCCTAAAGAATAACTGCTATTTTTGTTTTCAAAAAATTATTCTGACCAAGGGGAAGGAGACCTCCTCCTCAAAACACAGAGTACAAAGCTGGCCACCACTCAAAGAAACTGGTTCATTTGGCTGTGTGTGTACATATAGTGAACTTCCGAACGCTTTTTCATACGGGTGTTCTCAGAGGACCAGTGTACGACCAGGAGACTTTCCACAATCTCGAGTAACACTTAAGGCATCAGGCAATGAAAGTCCCGTGATAGTAAGCCTGAAAACCCAAAATTAACTGTTATCATGGAGAAGAGATTATAGAATAAAAACTGCCTTCATGAAGCTAGGGATAGTTTAGGTCTTTTAAATATTGTAAGTTCCTAAGGATCAGAAATAATCAACCCCAAAATTAGCTCAGTTGGTTAGAGCATGGTGCTAATAATGCCAAGGTTGCTAGTTTGATCCCCATATGGCCATTCACTTAAGAGCTGGACTCAATGATCCTTGTGGGTTCCTTCCAACTTGGAATACTTTGTAAATCTGTAAATAAAGTTGCAAGAAAAAGACAAGTAAAATGACTGTGACTAGTGGATTAAAGAGGTATCCAAATGGGACCCTGTGGATAGACCAGGCCAAGACCAAAAATATTTATTCCCCTAATAAAAAATATTTCTTCATTATCAGGGCAAAAATAGGCCCATTTAAGCATCTCAAGTCCCACAAAACTGGCTTGAGTACCTTCCTGAAGCCTATTCACTCAAAATTCTCCAGCTCCCACTACCCAGTATTATGACGGTTAGTCAATATTAGTATTTTATCTATCTATCTATCTATATATCTCAACATATGATCACCTCCTCTGCATAAAGATCTCATGCCTCCTTTTTTATTCACAGAAATTATTGTCCTGGTATGCTCTCGGCATTCTTGACATACAGATGCTCAGACTCTTCTTAATACTCAATGACCACATTGGAGAACATGGTGAGATGGGCTAGGTGGGATCAATTGCTTCAACTGCAACTGCCCTTTGGGTGTATCTGAACAAAGCAAGTGCCTGCCTCATGAACATCACCAGCTGCAAGACTGAGACATTCACAAGAGTACCTACTTGCCAATCACCCAGCTGTTGCAAAACACCAAGAAGGCTTCGAGCCAGCTCTGATAATCACAATTCTGAGGACAGCGAGTCACTCTAGTAAACAGCCAAGAAATGCATTCAGGCCACCCTGTAGCCCTTGTACTGCAGACAAGGCCTTCTTCTGAGAAGTTTCAGAGAAAGCTGACGACTTTAACGAGTAGGAATCTGGAAGCAGTACTTCTGTACGTGTGTCATGGGGCAATTTGAGGACAATTCCAAAAAAAGAAATGAAAAAGCAGCTAGACTGATTCTCTGTATCTGGCATGTGTGAGCAGTTATGTAGAAACTCACTGAAGTGATCTTAACTGTAGGACAGATGGTATTTGTGCTTTAGATCACTGAGGGGGAACCAGACCTGGCACTCTTTCCAATAAAGAGAGCATCTGCAATGATGCGTCTTAGTTACTGAGCTGTGACTGCACGACAGAAGTGCTGTATCAGGAAAAGATAACAGAAGAGCTGATACAGACCATGAAATCTTATGTCAGAAATGGAGATGAGCCTCTAGCTATAAAAGATTGCTCTAAGGGGTCTTAGCAGGTGAGGTTGGTTAAGTCTTGCTAACAGCCAAATGCCCACCCACCTGCTCACTCCATCCCCTTTCTTATCAGGATAGGGAGAGAAAACAGGATGAGAAGGCTCATGTCTCAAGATAAAGACAGGGAGATTGCTTACCATTTACCATCATAAGCAAAACATACTTGACATGCGGCAAATTTAATTTATTGCCAATATAAACAGATTTGTGTAGTGAGAACCAACCAACCAACAACAACAGAAAACCACTGAAGCAACACCTGCTCTCTTTCCCTTCCCAGGCTTGACTTCACTCCTTCATTACAGACTCTTCTACTCATAGCCACCACTCCTCCAACAACACAGAGGGATGGAGGGTGAGCAGTTATGGTCAGCCAATAACAGTTCCTTGTTGCCACTCCTTCCTCCTCATAGTTTTCATAGAATCATGGAATGGTTTGTGTTAGAAGGCACCTTTAAAAACTATCTATAATCCAATCCCCTTGCCATAGGAAAGGGCATCTTTCACTAGATCAGGCTGCTCTAAGCCCCATCCAATATTTGAACACTTCCATGGATGGAGCATCCACAAGTTCTCTGTGCAATCTGTTCCAGTGCTTCAGCAACCTTATTAAAAAAAAAATCTTTCCGTTCAAAAATGCACTTGCAGCTCACTCAATCAGTTTGAAGTCATTGCACCTTGTCTTCCACTACATGCCCTGGCAAAAAGTCTCTCTCCATCTTTTTTAGAACTCCACCGTAGATATTGAAAGGCCACAGTATGGCCTCCCCAGAGCCTTCTCTTCTCCAGACTGAACAATCCCAACTGTTTCAGCCTTTCCTCCCTCTGATCATTTTTGCGTCCTTCCTCTGGACCCAGTCCAACAAATCCACATCTTTCTTGCACTGAGGATTCCAAAGCTGGATGCAGTGCTTCAGGTAAGGAGCCATGAGAGCTGAGTAGAGGGGAAGAATCACCTTCCTGGACCTGCTGCCTGTGCTTTTTTATGCAGCTGCAAATGGCTCTCTGAGCCGCAAATGTATATTCATAGAATCATTCAATGGTTTGGGTTCAAAGGGACCTTTAAAGATCATATAGCCCAACTCCCTTTTTAAAAAGTGTTTTAAGGCTACTTCTACTTTTCATGGAAGCAGAAATAATTGATACATGATCTCTCACATCTTACCTTATCTGTCCCCATTCTCATCTCAGTATGTCTTATAACACATCTACTGGGCAACTCTGTCACACATGCACTATTACATGAGGGCCAGGCTGGACTGACTCTCTGCCACAACGACTGGTGGTCAAAGCCTTTTGTGCCTTGTTCAGAGTAACGCATCTGCTCATATTAATCCTACCTCATTACCAGCAGAAAGACTAAGGTGATCTTCCTTGTTTTGTTGTATCCTGTTGCCTCCATCCAGGCTCCCAGTAGTCTATTCCTCCTTGTGATCTCCTCCCTCTGCTGATCAGCATACATGATGATCTGGGTACCAGTAGTTAACAATGCAGTGCTTAGACCTCACTGATGTTGTGCAATCAAAGGCATTTGTATGTGCATGGAATAAGTGTTGCTTTTCTCCCTCCTTTTCCTTTTTAAATTGATATGAAATTACATTCTGTGATTCTATATATAAAACTGTGAAAGAATGTTAGGTCAAATACTTGAAAGACATTAACGAAGAACATCTTATGATTCCTTAGGCAACCTTAATTTTGCTTTTTTTCCTAATTATAGCACTGTAACACATTCTTTAATTACATGACTGTGGGTTAAAACTCAGTTAAGTAATGGGCCCATAAGGGGTCAAGCAATCATAAATGCATCACTCCTTAACTTTTGACCATTTGATTTCGGCATCTGAACACAGTTTTTAAACTCTTTTTTGCATTTAATGAGATTAGTTAAGAACCCTTCACAAATACTACTTTTTCCCACATAATCAACAAATTAAAGCTCACAGATGAACATTCTTCTTCATATTTGGTCTTATAATCTGTTTGTTAGAGATGAAGGAAGACTTTCAATCCACGGCTCAACAAGAGCAAGTCCAAAATAATGCCAATAGATTTGGGGAATAAAATAAAAGCAGCTAGCTAGAGTATTCTATTCTGCCATAGCTCCCACTCAATAAGGCAAAGGCTCCAGTATTACTCTAACTAAGGTGCTTCGCTGGGGTCCCAACTACTACTTTAAATTTGAGGAGCAGTAAAAACAAGGTCTTCCTCTTGAAATTTGTGCTTGGCAAGAATGTACTTTCCTTTTAGACACGGATCACATTACAACCAGTCTTCTAACTTCGTAACATGAAAAATGTCCTAAATTGAAAATTATATTACACCTCTACTAACCAAACCTTTCTGTTATCATACTATACTGCTGTCCACCTTCTAAGTGACGGTTCTCACAAGAAGCACAGTATGCTCCAGATGCCAGGTAAAGTTCACTGCACTAATTTTCAATTTAAAACTGTAAAATAGTGCCTTGAATTGGCCGTCTGCAAAATCCTCTCACCTTCACATGTTATAACGGCAACTGCCAGCAGTAGAGGAATTTCAGATAGCAATTCGCTGGTTTAAACTGTCAGGTAATTTTTCAATTAATGTGTCTCAGCTCTGGAATTAATTTCTCCTTAACCTATGGTCTAACAGCTTATATTTGCTGACTTCCATAACATGGGATATGGAACTGCAGAAGAAAATTACCATTGTATTTGGTGACAGGACAGTATGAGGACCACAGGGTACTATCGTTCTTTGGAAGTGTTCTATTTTGGGCAGCTGCAATGAGATGAGATATACAAAGGAAGAAATTAATTGAAATCAAGCTAAATTAATAAACTGCTCAGTAGGGTTTGGAAAATACATTTTCTAACAAATCTCTGTTAATTCTAGGGTAGCATAGGAATCTGTAAAAAAGGTGGGTGCAGGGAGCACAGTTTGACGTTAGAAGCAATCCAGCCACTCCAAGCACACATGACTGCTGAACCTCTGAAACTTCCCAGTGCTCGTCCTCGGCGAGCTGCTGTTGCCACAGCAACAGCGCTTTAAAACACGGAAAACAGGTCAGGTAGTTTCAAACTAACCACTGTTTCCACTGTCACTATTTTCCCCCATAGTTTTGAACTAGCCCACCTCTGAGATGATCAGTGGGCTGTTGCTACAGAGTCATCAGCCAGCAGAGAGAAGAAAACAAGGCTCTTGAGTTTCACAGGGATGCGTAAGTAACACGGAGTTTGGTCTCTCTCCACCTATGGCTCTTTCCCCTAAATCCTTTAGAAATCCCCTTCAGAGGTATCAGCTCTTTTCCATCTCTTTTTCTCTGCAAATATTCTTTATTCTGAAAACTGTTTGGGACTTAAGATTTTTAGTTTTCTTTTTTAAATAAAAAGGCAGTGCAAAATTTCAGATTTAAATCCTGTTAACCACTGGGTGTAAGCGAAAGGTGCATTATTTGGCCACAGCGTCATTCCTTCAAAAGGCTGCAACAGTACCACTCAAAACTTTATGTAAGGAAGAACAACCATTGCAAAGCAGGCCTTTAAATCCCATGACAAGGAAGTTAACCAGCTCCAGAGACAACAAATGAAACAGTTGAGCATGTACACACCAAGCTGCACTACAACCAACACACTCCTGCCAATTCCTTCTATTTCTCTAAAGTAGCACTGAAGGTGGACTGCACACAGTTGCCCACATCTTGCCAAATTTTCAGTCACAGAAAAAATACAAAAGGACAAGCCTTAGTTTTGTTTTTTAATTTAATGTCTTTGTTACTTGAACCCGCCTGAATGTAGGTGTACTTGCATAGGTCTCTTCATCTTGCCCCACAGTTGTATTTTAATAGTTAATGAAAACTCTTCAGACAGAAATAGAGAGGAAATTTACAACTTTGCAAAAGCAAAAACAAAAAGCCCATTTCATCCTATAGACACACATCAGAAGCAGCATGGAAATACCATATTTCTATCTCTATGAACATTATCAGCATAATAGTTCTCATCTTGAAGTAGTTAACCATCTCTGTAGAATAGATGTTTTTCTTGTGTGTGGATGGCACTTACAACACGTGACTATAATTAATGGCAATCTTAAAGTAACCCAAATGTTTGCACTTTGGAAAGAAAGCCTCCTCTTCCATTCACACACTTCTTCAAGTAATTCCCTATGCCAAAAAGCACAACCTTCAAAGAGGACGCAACAAAATACAAGAGGTAGTCATTTCTGGACAGGTCATTTTTACGAACAGAATTTTCCCATCTAGACAACTTTTTAGGGTAATGTGAAATTTGGGTCTGTGTTTTTGAAGAACACATTTTCCTCCATTCTTACTTGAAAGAATAATATTTAAATATAAAAACCAACTACATATACTGAACTGTAGTGACACCATGAGGGAAAAAAAATCCAAACATGTTTTTAGAAGGTTCCACCTAATTCACATCTACAAGCACTACAGCATGGTCATACAGCATCACGTAGTCAAGGCTGCACAGGTTGCAAAGTTCCTGCTTCTCAGCTGCAGACCTAACCTTGCCCACGACCCTAGTCTGCTGCAATGCAAAGTAAGTTAAATTTTTCAAAATGGTTTAAGGTAACTTGCTTTAGCTCTCCCTATGGCACACTAAAAATTGTCATGGAAATGAAGTCAGGGTTCTCAGTTGAGCAACAAGCAGCTTCTTGAAATAGCTATAACCACGCTACTGTACCTTTAGAGCTGTCCTATTGGACAATTTTGTCCTGGAACATTTACATTAAGAAACTAGATTATCTGATTACTATTCTTATATCTGTACAACTCCTAATGTCAAATGCAAATGTAAGTAATACCATGGTCATTAAATAGATGCCAGAGAAGTGTTAATTCTTCAAGTGTTTCTTTCTTAGGAACTGGGTGAACTTGTCCTAAACTAAGGAATGCCGAGAGAAACAGTATAAGTAGTGAAGTTTCTAACCCAAAATCTAAATGCAGTTTCACATTTAGGCACACAAACAAAAGTAGCTTCTTTAACAGTCTGAGCAGTGAAACTTAACATTGACATCAGTAGCAGTTTTGCCACTGACTTCTGCAAGTATGAGATTAAGTCTTTATGGAGAGTTTGCCAATAACCACGGTTTTGTATACTGGGCTTGCATAGCTTTATTTTTAAATTTTTACTCATATAAAAATATAAAGTAGGTATAAAAACTTGTCAAAGTTATTTTTTTGCCATAGTAATTAAATTTTTTGTCATAGTGAATAATCTTTGTTGGATTTGTTGTGTGTGTACCCTCCACACACCAGGGGATTTCACATACAGGGTTTTTTACCTTTATAAGTACTGGTGCTGTCCATGAGGTATATTTCTGTCCAGGCACAAATAACACCATTAGTGAATGAAAAAAAAAGTCAAGTCTCCAAACAGTTAGATTACAAATTTACACTGCACACATCTCATCTTTTTCACCAAGGGTAAAATGACTAGTTCATAGCAATGCTACAACTCCAATATGCAAAAGTAAACGTGGATTATAATGCATGTTTAGTCACAGATCTAATGTAAAAGAATGACATTTGGGTAATTTTAATATATACTTTTCATACATTACTAAAATACAAGTAAATGAGAATAATAAGTTATTCAGAAACACAGAAATACAGATTTTGCTCTCAAGTTTCATAGGAGTTCCCTTTTATCTCTCAGTTATGCAAGTTATAAGAAAAGAAATAAAATTTACATGTAAGGCAAAATATTTTGGACAATCCCTGGATCTGGTATATGTGTACTAAGTCAAATCTAATCAGATATCTGAAGATATTAATTCAAAACAATGAATAACTCCAAGTATTTGAGCCCACTGCTTGAAGTCAATGCCTTACTGCAGAAGTGTCTTTCTTCAAATTCTACAAGATATTTGCAAACTAAAACCACACAGATTTTTTTCTGTTCTTTATAAAGCTCAATAGTATTAAATGTCAGCCATTTAATTTCCAGCATTTTGTTTATGAAATATTGTTAACATCTATGCTTAATATATAGTCTACACATGGTACTTATTGGCTGCTGATCAAAACACAAGGCACAGAAATCTAATACAAGCGTTGTGATTATTCAGAGTTAGCCACACAGTCACTAAACTCATCCAATTTTTTTTTCTGTTAAATTGCTAGAATCCTATCTGACAAGATCCCATTTGCATCAAAAAAAAAAAAAGGGGCGGGGAGGGGGCAGTGCAAAAAAACATAAACTGATAAAAACATCCCATGTTCTTTACCAAACCACATGATGAGGAAATCCTCCTTGAAACTAAGAAGATATAAAAATTAACTTAAAATAATCTTGCAATATTTCAGTCACCCACTCTCCTGAGGCAAGTTTTATTTTTACTCCTTTTCATTAGCATTAATTATCATAGCAAAGAGTAGAAGAGCAGATTTTGTTTCCTGGTGGTAAATTTGCATGATACTGACATAGAGAGGATTTCAAATAATTCTGCTGAAACCCTGAACCGGAACAAGCACTCCTTGGTGTGAACATTCAGTTTGGAGATCAGACATTACGCACGAAGGTGTGGTACACTGGCTTGACACTAACAGTGATTCATGGAACACGAAAACTCCTTGGATTAAATATCCTCCCTGTTTGTTTGGGGCTTTTTTATATGCAAGGGAAAACAAAATAGAGACCTGACTCTGAATTGGTTTGATGGACAAAAAAGGAAGTTTTAAAATTTGTCCAGCTACAACTGCTTTTTTACAAGTTTTTCAAAGCTCCTTCTCAACTACACACATTACTGAGCTATTACACAATGATCCTAAAGAGGTATATTAGTACAGACAACTGGTTACTAAGGTAACAAGATGTTACTTTAAACCAGCAGCAATGTCCCAGCTCATCAGCTTCACTCATTTACTTCCTTTGTTCTCTTTAAACTATGCACAGTTTACAGACTTGCTGTATATCCAAATATACATACTAGAGCTACACTCCCGTTTCTCAACTAATTTTCCTCATTCGAGCTAATGAGGTTAAAAAAAAGGCATTAAGATGATCTAAGGATTTGAACTCTTTGGTGGGAAGTAGTTTCATTCTTAAATCTATACTAAGAATTTGAAAGGTGGCTGAAAAGTAAGCTTTAAAATGTTTTCTCACTAGAAACTCTTTTATAATTAAAAAACACACTGCACGTCGAAACTATTTGATGTGATAAAATAAGATGGCAGGGATCTTTTAAAGTTTCGAGAGGGAAAACCTGGTTAAGTTTTACTGACTGAATCTTGGCTGAAATTTTCTCAAGGCAGACTCATGTTTGGAAATAATAGTTGACTGCTAATTGCGAAAAAGATTAAGATTACCCAAGGTCTAGCTCCTCCAAAACACTGATGCTCCTAATAAACAAATTAACTATGTCACTATTTTTGAGAGCTCAAGCTTGTAAAACCTAAGTGTTCTCAACATCTTTTATGATTACAAACATCAGGCATCAGCAAAAGCTTAAAAAGCCATAGAAAATAAGGCCATTGGAAACATTTACAGGAGCAGGTCACCTACAACAATCCTCTACTCCAAGTGGGATTAACTCCACCAAAACAGTTCCTGATGTGTTTATCTAACCAGGTCTTCAACACTTACAACAATGGCAACTTCTGCAACCCTCCGAGGCAATCTGCTGTTGTACGTAGTTATCCATTCCTCTTACTATCTAAATTCAAATACATTGCTGCAGTTCAAGCCTGACCTCTTGCCTTGTCTTCAGTGTATACGTCAATGATGAATAAAAGCCTTTTGTCCTCTTTTTAACATGTAAGAATGCAAAAAGCTTTCTGTTCTAGAGAAGGGTGTTTCCTGTGCTCTTTGAAGATACAAAAATTCATATAATCTTTGTCAGACAGCATGATTCACTTTCCAAAGCTGCCGAAGTACAGCACTGGCACTTTGTTATGCTTGACTCAGTGGTCAGAGTAACAGCTTTATAACAATCCTACAATTCAAGATAAACAGAAAGTATTGATTCTGTTTACAGCCTAAAAAATTACTAGGGTTGATTTTCAATTATTTAATTACATACTAATAGAAGAAGAGACATATTCAAAGAGAAAGGATGCTATATTCAATACCAGTTGGAGAAACACTCTGCTCAGGTATTGTATTTCCCCCTCTCTGCATGAAAAATAATTCTCCTTTTGTGATCAGAATATACAAACAGGATTTAGTTAAATCAGTCAGTATTTGACTTACAAATTTAAAAAAAAAACCTGTAGTAAGCT
Source organism: Cnemophilus loriae (assembly GCA_013397755.1). NCBI lineage: Eukaryota > Metazoa > Chordata > Aves > Passeriformes > Corvidae > Cnemophilus > Cnemophilus loriae. The sequence goes on along the minus strand of VZTF01006132.1, from coordinate 1,845,264 downwards.
GTTCTGTTATCTTTGCCTATAAAATCTCAGCAACCAATACTACACTTTAGTTTACATGTCAGGCTGGCAAAAACTCCCCTCCTGAACAGCTGCATGGTAAGCCTAACAAACCACGGCCACGACCTGCACACCATCCACTGTGGACTCCTAAGACAAATATCTCTCCCATTAACTTACCCACACACATACCTTTCATTTTCTGTAAATAATCACCCAAGACACAAGAAGCTTCTCTAACAGCCGCCTACTTTAAAAGGTACAGAAAATCTCCACTGCTGAGGTTCACACTGTCCTCACAAAATGACCTAGATAAAGCATGTCATTTTCATTATATTCATTTTACAGTCTCTCTCCTTTTAGCCATGCCTGAACTGAACTGAATGGAATTCTGCATGGAAACTATCAGCACCAATAATACTTTTATCTCATACGTGTATAGCCCATGCAAACCAGAAACCTAAGTTTCATATTTGCTTTGTTAAGAAAACATTCTTCCTGTCGGCATCTGGAAATGTTTCATGATATTCATGCAACTAATTAAAAACAAAACGAAATGAATCTATATTAATACCTCACTTAAAACTTTGAAATCACTTAGAAGAGAATCAGAAATGATTGAAAATAGATGAAATATGTTAATTCTCATTAATTAGAAAGAGGACTGCTCCAAACAAATGCATCTGCTGCTTAAATAAAGTCAGCATAAACCCAGCCAAGATTTTGGCCAAAGACATATCTCCAATGAAGCTAACTCAACTTAGCTTTATTAGTGAAGTTTTAATTAAATTCTAGATGGTCTTCGGTCATTTGAAGCTGTTTAATTTTTTACAGAATCCATTGTTACGTTATACATTTATAAACGTTAACTGAAGTCTCAGTATCTGCAGTGCTATTATTCCAAAATTATTATATTCTAATATATTTCTTCCTTCTTAAACCCAGGGAAATATTCTGTCTACAGTAACAGATCGGTTTTTAATTTTTTGTTGCTATTCAGAACCCTTAAGTCACCCAAAATGCATCTACTTAAACATGATACTGCAGTTATCACGCAAAACATGATCTACATGTTCACTGTTTAATATTTAACAATCTGGATACCATTCCTGTTTGAAAATAATTCTACTAGAGACAGAAATCATTACCCTAGCATTGCTATAATAAACAGATTTGCCTTTTTACATTTTGTTGTCGCATAACAAAAAGTAAATGACTCATTTAAAATGAAACAACATATTCAATTAGTGCATATAAAGTTTAGCAACTCATTCTAACTAACGATAATTCAGAGCTTATCATCAATTAGGTTCATGTAAATCCTTTGTTAATATCATGTCCCACTCTAACACACATTACTAAGGGGCAGAAGGATTTACAGGGCAATTTTACATCTTAGTGAGATATAAAACGTCACGATACAGTAAAAATGTAAGTAGCAGGTTATTTCTCAACGTGTACACACTGCACGTCAATCTAGCAGGCTAAGATTTATCTGGGTATCCCACATAACAAAAATATTGAGCTCTTCTAGCTCAGAATTAAAAGTTCACCTTTCCTTGGAGAAAACTAATTTCTATGATAAATGTTATACAACATAAAATCTTCAGCTGTGAAAGACAATAAAAAACTTAGGCAGGCTGCTTTAACAATACCCTGCAGTTATACTACTCATTTAATTCACAGCTCTCTCCAGCACGTACATATTTCATGGGAAACACTCCCCATGGAAAGAACAAAGCTATCGTAACAGCAACATGGTCATATGAATATATAAGATCTACAAAAGGACTGGCCAGTCAGATGGGTGAAACAAACACATCATTTACTCTTATTCTGATCCAAATTGCTGACTTCTGAGCTAAAACTAAAAGTCAGCCCATTAAACAGTTAAGCCTCCTTATGAAAAGCTGCTTATACTGTGTATCATTAATACTTCTAGGAATCTCATACCCATACATTACAGAGCTTTAGTGTATTTTTACTTATTCAGTAACATTATGCCACTATTCCTCACAATGATTAGTATCTTGCTGATTACACTTACTGGCATCAAGGTTTGCCGTGCATCACTTAACACCAAGTAAAACCGGCAGAATTAAGATTAAAAATACCGCTTTAATTATGCCATCTGCCACACGCCCCTTAAAAAGAATTAAAACATGTAAGAGAATTGCCTATAGACTGGTAGAATTCATTGAAAGCAAAAATCCACAATAATCCTTGAGTGTGAGATACACATTAACAATTTAATATAAAAGTTTGAATAACTTTTGAAAGAAGTTTGAATAAACATTAGTTTGGGTTTTTTGAAGGAGCTACATATCAAATCAGAGCTTCAACAGCTCCACTTCAAGGGCTGAAGTGGAAAAAGCAAAACAAAACATTACAAGTACTTCCCCAGAAATACATTTTCCTAAGATTCACTGATATCAAAGACCCATACTTTTGGGTTTGAGAATTTACTATGAGACACCAAAAACAGACAGTAGAATAACTGAAAACAAAGATTAAAACCAGCAATTCTATACAAATTCCTACTCACAGAAAAGAAAACATTCAAAAGTATTTGAGGTTGAATGTTTTTGTTTGGTCATCGTTTCTTTTTAAAAAGCAAGAAGAAATGTAGTATAAAAATTCCAAACATCTCTTTTGCATGAAAAACAGCACTTAAAATCCGGAAGCAAACATAACAGGGTAAATCTGGAATAATGTAATATTCAAGGTGAGGATACAGTAACAGAATTAAGTCTAGTTAAAGTTATTTGCAATATACCTGATTCAATACAATATCAAACTTGAAGGTCTGCGTTGACAATTTTTTCTTATCAATTCCTGGAACATGACATCAATAACCAGCACAGACTGATCACAGAACTGAAGGCCCACAGTACCAAAAGTCAGAGATAGATCTTAAATTCCCATATGGCATCAGTGAAAAAGAATTAAGATCAGCTTTTGAATTTCAAAACAGATGTACTTCAAGCGAGAAAAAAACCAAAGCATAAATATGTACTTATAGAACAAATAATGCTGCTAAAACTACTTTTTTTTAAGCTCAGATTGATGACCAAAGTATGCTGTTTTCTTGGAAAAGTCTTTTAGTTATGTTTGTGTTGGCAAGTAGTTTTTAAAACATTTACATCAGGGCAGAAAACTATGCTCACACCAAAACTTTCAAACCAGACCTAGTGCTAAGTTCATTTGCCTGATTTTACATATTTGTTTATCCACATTATGAGAACAGTTTCCTACATCATTTATTTACATTGTCTAAAAATATCAGCAAGTATGTAAGACTAACTTCTCTATGCACATTACATGTATTTGCACATTTCAACAAATAAAATAACTATGTTTTATCAAACAGAACAATAGCCTAAGAATAGGATAAAGTATCACTGTGACCTGAAGCAAATAGACTATCTGGCCACAAGAATTAGCTCCCACTTCTGCATGTTTCACCTTATAATATACAGAAATAAGCAAACGAATTAGTTGCAGGGATTTATAAGGTTTCTTTTTACTTTCTTTTCCCTCCTCTTTCCCACCTCAATGATATTTCTGCTTCCTAGTCCATGCTTTAACAGACATATACACTAATAAATTTCTAGAACTTTCCATCCAATACACTTAAATATTTCTTCTTAGCATGATCCTATCATTCACCCTGGCTCACAAGTGAAGTGCTCACTGGCTGCCAGAACTGCCATGGTGTGTTTGGCTTACAAGGGTAAGAAATAATGGTATCATTCAGCAAATGAGTTTGGTGACTTCTGGCTTACAGAGCATCCTTCCTCTTCTACACAGAAAGCTGGACTACTATCAGAATATACTAGTATTAAGTTGAATTTTGATCACTTATATTTTAGTTCTAGTGTATCAATCCCTTCTTTAAATAAAATTATGACTGTCATCATTTACAGTTTGGATATCTTTTCAGATCCCATTAAGGCTAATTCCAAACAAAACAGCATGGAATTACTTAGTAAAAAAAGTTTCCATCATTTATCCCTTTCAGGAATCATTTAAAGACTTCATGTCAGCAACTGAAAACATTAACATGTTAATCTCACAAAGAACAGACAATATATTACGCACGCTGCCCACTGATTTATCCTTTGAGAAAGTCTCTTGCAGGCCACTTGCCAATACTACCACTCACTGTCTAAAATATAAATAGGAGTGCTTCTAGAATATATAAATAAATAATAATTGCCAGTGGTTCAAATCAGCAGGCAGTTAAAACACATATCCTGTGCAACAGCAGCTGGTACCAGATGCTTTAGAGAAATGTATTTTTGAGTGGACTACCCTGAAGCAGTACATTCACTACTGAAGAATCTTCCTAAACTCTTTCTTAGGATGGCTTATCTCTTCATCATGTTTAAAACAAAATACCATCACACACACACACACACATACACACACACACACAGCCCATACAAATAGTTATTCACTTTTTAAAACTCCTATTTGGTTTTCAATCAGAATAATTTTGTAGCAACAAGCCTCACAAGAATGCCTTTTCAGGAGGCTGAGGACAAACTGCACATCACATAAATTCTATGAGACTCAGGAACAGATTGCCCAGACAAGTTGTGGATACCCCATCATTGGAAGTTTTCAAGGTTACAGCTTTAAACAGCTAGTGAAAGATGACTCTGCCCACGGCAGGAAACCTGGACTAGATGATCTCTAAAGGTCCCTTCCAACTCAAACCATTCTAGGATTCTGAAATCTGTACTTGCCAGTGTAATACCACTAGGAAGGTTTGCCTACAAAACAGAGCAGTTAAGTTTCTGAGGATCAGAACTCTTCGGGTTTAGTTCTAGGACAAATTCCTATTTCAAGAAGGCAACTTCGTTGTACAACCAATGTCAACAAATTCCACATGATTATCCATGTGTGAATTATTCACGAATAAGTACTTACAGAATCAGCATCTTAGCATTTACAAAAAGAGTAATTTTTGCCTGCATTTCTTCCCAAGTAATGGAAAAGATAGGATGAATTTAAAATTGTTCTAAAGGCAGTTTTATTGCCACTATAATAACTCCCCTGAAACAATGGCCAGTTATCTTCCAATTAATAGTACAACTAACTATTTTGTTAGTCAATCATCAGGATGATGATTACTGCATTTGATAGGGAAAAAAAAAAAAGCCTAAAAACACTCCACCCAAACCAAAATACAACTAAAGCAAAACTCTCCAGCAGCAACAGCTTGTACTATGCTTTTTAACTGGCTTTACCTCAGTAGTTTAAATTTAAGAGTCAGCTTTAAGGAGAAATGCTGTAAGTGAAAACTGGAAAGAAAATTCCACACCTACAGCTGTCACCTAAAATTAAACACAACATTTCTCTTCAAATCTCAAGCATGCTTCAAAAAGGCACCATGTGATCATATTTAGCTACTGCACTGTAGTTAAGAACATTTCATCCACAACAGATAAACAAAAATTTCAACGACACATGTTAAAAAATTAGCAAAGGTGAAAATCAGGTATAATTACTTACAAGTCTCTAACCAGTAATTAAATACTTCATTTTAAGTGCAACCTGTAACTTTGGAATATTTTGTTTTTGACCCTGTTATAATTTGCAACACAGGTAAAATGAAATAAACTACACATATTTTGGAGGGTAAAAACTCCATCCTAAAACAGATGAACTTGTGTTAGGCAGAATAATTCTACATAACGAGATGCGTGCTAGTGGAATAGTACAAAGGAGATGACTTGCGCAAAACAGTAGGTGGTCTTAAACATCTCCAAGGAGATTGATTAAATAGCTCCAATCCAGTTTAAAATGCTTGTCATTTTACTGGGATACACAGCAAACATGACAACAAAATTCCATGCCTGTAGCAATTTTTTTTTTTTAACAGACTGGGTCAAATTTTAAAGTTGTTTTAGCACATAAATTTTAAGGAACCAAAAACATTAAAAAAAACAAGTTATTACAAAGTAGTACACATACCGCTCCTCATTAAAAAGGTCCTGTGTTAATCAGGCGTACTTATTTCAATAACCAGGATGAGGCACAAACATTAGATATTTGGACAGTATTCTTAAAAGTTTACTTATTTTACTTTTATTAATATAGTTACACAAAGGGATTAACTATTTTTGGCACACATAAAATAAACTGCATGCAAGTGATTAAACAATAAAAAAGTACTTACGAAATCAAAGTCTCCATCTTGAGGGACTTTCCAGTTATCAGGGAAAACGTTTTTGGATATGTGGTAAGGTTCATGCATGTTCTGATTACAGTTTTCAGGGCTTTTATTCTTAGAATCTTGTTTATCAAAGTAGTCCATGAAAGAAGGTCTTTGAACTTGCGGTGAAGTAGCATTCCCTTAATTGAAAGAAAACAGAAAAAAAAGGTAAAACCTATTCAAAGATTAAAGAATTAATGCACTATAAACTAAACCACTAATTAATTTTCCTGGGGTTTGCGGAAACTAATACAGTCATCTGTGTGTGATGCAAGCCTGTGTTTGTCCCCTGAGGATCTTTGGCATAAAAGCTCATAGTCAAAGTATGATATTTTTGTAGCAAGATACAACGTGGAGAAATGTTCAAGACATTTCAGAGTTGCACGCACAAATAATATTAGAAGTTACTTCATGCAATATCAATTTGTTGTTATAGAGACTGAATAACATGAGATGCTAAGCAACCCTTTGGGTGCTGAATGCCCATAACTTCAAGGCCTGGTCCACAGGCACTTGTAGGAGAGGAAAAGAGTTTCACTAAAGGTGGGATTTGATAATTATTTCGAAAAAGAACTTGCAAAATACAACTATACAAATTGTGTCTAGATGCTGTTTAATTTAATTCATTACCAATGAAGATTCCCAGAAAATTACAGGATCACCTTCTACAGATGGTTGCAAAGCACCCTGTCTCCATAGTGTGGAAACCCTGGGCGATTTTTGTCATCATCCAACAGCTGCAAAAGCTTTATGAAGCAGATTGAGATCAGCATGAACTACTGCTCTTTTACCCTTTTCACAAAACTAAAAGTATAAAAAAAAAATATATATCTTCAGTCCTAAATGATTGAAATTTGTTTTCATTTGTGGGATTTCAAAGCAAATTCATTACTAAATAGCACAATAAATAAACATAACTGTCACCTCAGTGACCATATTCTGCATAGCATTGACACATGAAACGTAGTTGCTGGAAGTGTAACACATTCGACACATACAACACATTCAAAGATATATGAAATATATTTCCACAAATAAAATATGAAACAGGATGAGAGATAAATAAGATGGGGGAAAAAATCTAACACCAAAAACCAGACGAAAGATAAACAACCCCAGTTCCTCACAGGGCTTGTGCTCCAGACCCTTCACCAGCTCCATTACCCTTCTCTGGATACGCTCCAGCACCTCAGTGTCTTTCTTGTAGTGAGGGGTGCAAAACTGACCACAGGACTCAAGGTGTGGCTTCCCCAGGGCTCTGTACAGTTTTTGCCACGTTTTTTTCATATGTTTTTTTTCTAATCCCAGATCACAGTTACCTCTACTCATCATCTAGTAACAACTGTGACCTAACAACTCAGTGAACTAAACTCCAGGTTGAATTTAACCAACCAGACAGCAGATATCTCTTCTCCAGAATCTCCCAAGTTTGTCCCCACTGAACTCAAGATCACTTGAAGGAGGTTTCTTGATCTCTTGAATCTGGGACTGAGGAAGGGATGAGAAGTAAACAGCAGGGATGCCAAATAATTACAGAAAAGAGCACTAAAGGGCAAAACCCATAGACATAGAATGGGTTGAGTTGGAAAGGACCTTTAAAAACCATCTAATTCCAACTCCCCTTCCATGAGCAGGGACACCTTCCACTAGACCAAGTTTCTCAAAGTCCCATCCAACCTGGCCTTGAACACTTTCAGAGATGGGGCATCCACAGCTACTCTGGGCAGCTTCTTCCAGTGTTCTAACATCCTCGCAGTAATAATTTCTTCCCAATATCTACTCTAAACCTGCCCTCCTCCAGTTTCATGCTATTATGCCTCGTCCTATCACTACAGGCCATTGTCAAAAGTCTCCCTCCAGCTCTCCTGTAGGCTCCCCATTAGGTACTGCAAGGTCCTACAAGGTCTCCCCAGAACATTCTCTTCTCCAGGCTGAACAACCCCAACTGTCTCAATGAGTTTTCATATCAGAATTGCTCCACCCCTCTGATAATTTTCATGATCCTCCCCTGGATTCGCTCCAGCAGCTCCACGTCCTTCTTGTTTTGGGGGTCCTAGGGCTGAACACAGTATTACGGGTAGGGTCTCATGGGAGCTGAGTAGAGCAGAAGAAAAATGGAAGAATCTAAATTTTAGAAAAGCACCCATTTAGAAAATAGACCCAAGAGAAGATTGTAGCATGAAGGAGGTAGAATTAAAAACAGAAATACAATGCATTTTCTTAGTACAAAGAATTACTTGTTCATTACTTGATGACTGCTGCCCAAAAACCCTGAAACTGCTTGTACCAAAAAGACAGGACACCACATTGCTGGCCTTTCACAACCAATTTTTTCTTCTGCTGAGATGGCTGTACTTAAGTTTCATCCCTGAGACACAGTTATAAACAAAAAGATTACCAGTGTCTCTGTTCAAAACTCTAAGTACCAAAATGTTGGCCCATTACAGGTAAAGCAGTCTCTGTCCTCTCATGTATCAGGCAATGCTAAAGATTTTCCAAACCCTGCTCATAAGTTTTAAAACTATTTATAAATATCTTCCTAATACATGTAATAGAAGACTACCTACATACATAAAACAAACCAACTGCTCTGAATTCCTTGCTATCAAATACATATTACGGAAATGGGGTCAACAGGACTGAAATTACTCCAAGGTAAGCAAAGAACATTTATTTTTTACTTTGAGAATGTATTTTATTTGTTTTGATAAATAAGACTTTAGAACTCACTTCTGATTTCAATTTAGCATACAGTCAGTTAACCCAATTAAAAGAGCAAGAGCTGCTTACCTTCACTGCAAATATAAAAACTCACAAACAAAACCAGAAATATGACTGCAAAATGATGAGACCAGAGGTATTTCAACTTTTTTTTTGTTTCTTCCTCCAATGTAAAAAATCCCAAAGGATTTATTTAGAAATGTCTTCTTAAGGTTTTATTTTATTTTTATAAATAAATAAATGAAAAAAGAGACACTATTTAGATCTCTAGCTAACCTAACATAAATAGGTTCAGTTAGTGTTTCATAGGAATGGGTTGACACCTACCAGTTTAAAGGCCATGTGAAAGCTCCTACCTCTTTTGTATTTGCTTTATATAGCACTCAGGCTCTTTATGCCAGAGCAAACTGATATAGGTTGCACCTTTTTCATTTTTTTTTTTTTTTTTCAAAAACGGATCATTTCGGTCTGAAAGTACTTTTCCTAACTTTCATGAACAACAGAATAACGTTATCTTCTCAACCATCTTTCAAGAACCAAGAAAATTAGAAGTATAATACATAAAGATTCCCTTAAGGCAATTAATTCGGTAAGTTACATTTGCCACAAAAAATCTACAGCATGGTCAGTATCCCTCCACACTTGCACTGAAAACCTATTGTGCAATAGCCTGTTCCATTCTAGAAGGATCTGGATTTTTCAGTTCTTCTAATTATTTCTTCTTCAATAAGCAATGACCATGTTTAAAAATATTTTCCACAGTTTCAATATTTCAGAATATCTGTCTCCTATCATCCCTACACTTGCCTACTGCAAAGACGGCTTTGGAAAAAAAGCCAGACTGAAACAACAGTCAGAAATTGCTGGCAAGCCATAGAACACAGAGAGCACCACTGATGCTGAAAACACATTCTACCTCAGCAATACCCCTGACAGGAACACAGCCAATAGGGATGTCCCCAAAGAGTTACATAAGCAAGTTTCTTCCAAAAATTACGCTGAATAAAATGAATGAGGCAACCGCATAACACAATACCAACTCTAGGACACTGATTCGAAAACATATCACAAATAAAATAAATAATTCTCAACACACATTTCAAAATAAGAAAGAATGCACACTCCACTCTAATGCATATTTTGGTAAAATTCAACTGATGTCATCTACCAAGAAAAACTATTTTGTAGTGAAGCATTTCCAACAGAAAAGTATTATATTAATATCAAATTGATTTTAAACCTGTTTAAAAGTTCTGCTGTTAGTTAACAAGTAAATCCAGCAGATGAGGGTGACCATCTCTTACAGAAGGGAGACTCCCACTACAATTTCCTGGGACAGCATGGGTGCTGGTATTTTGTTTGTTTGGCATTTTGGAGTGGAGGGTTTACAATTTCCTGTGAAAAGTCTGTAAGTCTTTCCCTCACTCTGTTACTACCAGGACACTGGACCTCTTCTGCAGCTGCATATCTACAGAGGAAAGCTTTCTTCCTTTTGCCAAAAGCCACAAGCTTCCACAGCCTTCCACATTCTGTGGATCTCCATCTACCACTCAACTGAGGAACATTTTCAGCTGCTTGGTGAAGTTAGAGATCTGGCTCTCCTGTATGAAGTGCTTCTGTGAACATCCTGTCAGTATTTTTATTCCCTCAAAATACACTGCTTTGTCACTATTAGAGCCAGAAGCTGTAAATCAATCAGCTTTCAGCCTTCTTTAGACCTATATCTACGTGCTCTCACTCCTACTACAAAGGCTACCAGAGCTTACACAACATCATATACTACTTAGGCTTTGTATTCCATACATTCCTACCACTTCTCTCTCCCCCACAAGGCGCCCTCCAACAGAGTGGCAGTAATTCTGGGAAATGGGAGACAGAAGCCTAGAATTTTGACCTCAGTCTCCAGGCAAATGCATCTAACAGTGAACTACCACGTAAAAGGCTGCCACAGCCACCTCCTTCAGTCATATTTTAAGCAGGTATCGTGACTGTATTTTATGAATGGGAAACTTGTGCTCCAAAAGCGCCTATTAAGCAACCACCGCAGAGAATTAGGAGGTCAGGCTACTGGGAACCACAAGGAAGCAGCAATAGAAACTGTATCACCAGTTACTTAGGCCAGAGCAGCCGGGAGTCTCCCGCAGGACAGATCTACGACATGTCGGACTATTGAGAGCTGTGTAACAAAGTGGTTACTGAGTTCACAGCTTTTGTATCACAGTGACTTACACATCCAAGTCTTCATTCACCCTCAGGCCTCATTCCCTCTTCTGTTTGTTGTATGACACACCTATTTACCAGAAATAATTGCAACTGGCATTTAAATGGAAAATCCACATAATTTTCAACTAGCTGAAGCTTTCAGACTTTTTGAAGGCCTATGAACACAAGTTTAAACAATTTTTAATTGGGAAAAGTTTCCAGCACAAAACATTGCTTTGCTTCTCGAGAAAAAGACTTGTAGAACTTCAATAATAATTTTTGTTCTTTTTTCCCCACTTTCTGGAAAAAAGAAAAAAATATTCACTGATACCACTATTATAATCATGGAATATGCTGAGTTGGAAAGGACCCATCAGGATCATCGAGTCCAACTCCTGGCCCTGCACAGGACATCACAAGAATCACACCTTGTGCCTGAGAGCATTGTTCTAACACTTCCCATTAGTCCATTCCAGCCGAATTACACTTTATTTCTGTTTTTAGCAAAACAAAAGAAATCCCCATTTTTAAAATATACTACTGCTAGTGACATAAATTAACAACTTTATTACCAATACAGAAAATGGCTTGAGAACCAACACAGACCTGTAAACAACTATCACCTCTCCTCTTTATATATACATATACAGGAGTAGAGCACTAGTACACCTGTATACGGCACCAAGCAAACCATCTTACTGGGGGCACAGTAAACATGCTTGACTGAAACTATATCCGTGAAGTATCACTGCCCAGGCCACAGCATCACTGAAACCAGCCCATAATTAAGCTCCCCTACAAAATTCCTACCGGAATTAGGTCATAAGTTGTTATAAAACATGTGGCACCAGCTTTCACTTTTCAGCTGGTTTCTGAAAAACCAGCTGTAGGATTTAGGCCTTTCTAAGAGGTTTGAAGCACCACTCCAGAGCTCTCCAAGCATACACCTCATATCACAGAGGAGACTGACTTACAGTATCAAACAATCCTTACCCCGGATGCTGAAATCACTAAAAAAATAATGACTAAACCAACTCATGAATTGTTCTATCAACATGTAGGTTCTACAGGATGGTGCGTGTCCCACTGTAATCAAGAATACCACTATACAATAAGTCAAGAAAGTCGAGCAAGTAAGTGCTGGAACCAAACCTGTTGCCTGACAGCTGAATGATTAAACCATCACTTGCCTCAGGCTACCTCCAGTTTGCCATCTTCGCTGGAGTTACGCTGCTCAAGACAGTCATCTGTGGGGAGGGAGGACAGGGAAGGAAACCTGCTGTCCCAAAGATTATATTCTTATGTTTGATTAGAAGAAAGAATGTGTTTAAGAATTACGCTGACTAAACCTGAAATGTTCATGTCTTATAGGGCAAAAAGCAGTAAAACAAAAACCTGATTACTTTTCTACATTCTAGCTGTCAAATGCCACCTCATGAGTTCTCTGTCCTTTTCTTTTACTAAATTCATTATCAACCACAAACTATCTAGAAGCTTCACCAAAGTCTGAAGCAACAGTTAGAAACCCAGAATAAATCCAAACTGCACCAAGAGACGACTTGTTTTCCAGCCCGAAGCAGACGGCAAATTTAAATTTAACAGGACAAAAAAGAGAAGCAGGGGGAACGTTACTGAAAAGGAGAAAACAGAACAACCACAAGTACTCTTGATGCACCAGAAAGCCCTAATATTAAGCCTTGCTGAAAAACCACAAAGGGAATGTGGGGAAGCTGGTCTGAACACTAGTCTCTCCACTGATATATGAAAAAGCTTCTACACAAGAATAAGTAAAACCCAGGCAACTGAACAAAAGAAGTAATATATCCATCATTCTCACTCTTTCCTCTACTCCACATTAAAACTCATAAAGTTAAGTTCCTCCCAACTCTCCATGTTCTTCATTTTCTTTCCTCCTTCCAGGTACATACCACAGAGTTTCTGTTCAGAGCATGCACAGGCATACCAAGAAAGACAGCATAAATGTTGTTCATTACTAGACTGTATAATGTATGTTAGGGTAGGAGGACAGGCCTCTTTTTGTTCCAAATCCCAATTTAATCTGGGCACAAATCCCTATTTGTGAAAAAAATATGGTTTTAGTTATTTTTTGTCATGGCTCCCAGAGGCCTCTAAGCATGGGTACTTATAAATAAAAACATATTATTGTTTCTTATTTTGTCCTTGAGCAGGGAAACAAAAGGCAGAAGGAAACAAAACATGAAACTAAACACAACAGCAATTAAATAAAAAGTTTGTCGTAAGTATTTTGTGTCTCTAGGAAGGAAATGAAAACCCTCTTCCCTAGTTTACTAAGTTTATTTCTGCAAGCTTCTTGCTTGCAATGTTCTATTGTTCAGCAGTATCAAAGAGCACTTTTAAGATACTCGTTCTGATGTATTATCATCAAGCCACACAAACATCCAGAAAGTGCCTACTTTGCCTATAAAGGTACATTGGAAAAAGCAACCAATCTCCAAAATCTTGTGTCTTTGTCAAGTCCAAAGAAGCACAAAATCTGTGGCTGTCTTTCAGAGACAGCAAGGATTTTTATGTCCATTCCTGGTGACATTTATTAAGGAAACTTGCTATTGCTCCTGTTTCAGCCAATAGCACAACAATCACAGAACCAGAGGACCAGCTACAGTGGACATGATTTATACTTATTTTTAGCTGAGAGAGGCAGAGGTCCCATTTTTCACTTATTTCTAGTTTTTAATGTAAAAAATGCAAATAATGGGTGCCTAATGCAAAACACAAGAAATTTTAGCAAGTAAGTGCTGAAATTAAACTGGTGGCCTGACAGCTGAATAATTAAACCATCACTTGCCATGAGACAAACTACCTCCACTGTGCTGGCTTTGCTTTGCTGCAGTTACAGGGCTCAAGACAGTCATCTATGGGAGAGGAAGGAGAGGAAGGAAACCTGCCACCTGTCCCAAAGATTATTGTTTAAGAAGAAAGAAGAATGGGATTAAGACATATACTGATCAAATGTCAAGGTGTAGAAAGGCAACTGCCTAACTACAGATTGTTACTGGAATCAATAAAAAATTGAAAATAACAGTACATTTTAAGAGCAATGTCCCCAGCAGACAAATAAGACACAGATTAATAGATTGCAATGCAAACCCAATGCCACTCTTTCGATCTGTTTGGCATAGTAGCAGGTATGTTCTCTCAGCACATATGAAAACTACAGGGATAGTGTGGTACAATTTGGTATACTACTTATACAGAACTTACTTAAGAAGACTGATTTGTCAGGCTGCATAGAAACTGCACTAAACCCTAATTCATAATAATTCCACCCTAAGAATTTATTCCAAATTTTTCATACTATCTTCCCCCCGCCTTTTTTTTTTAATCACTCAGCTGAGAACTCTAAAGGAAAAAACAAAATAAAACCCAAAACAAACCACAAAAAAAGCCAAACAAACAAAATCTACAAAAAAACCCTTTTTCCTTCCAACTTCCTGTACACAAAAAAAAAGTTTCTGCTTTGCACTTCCAACTAATCTTGAGCAAATTACATCAGGTATCTATTTGCAAACACAAACGCAGCTTTGTATTTGCTATGAAGGACTCTATAAAGTTATTTATTTGGCACTGATTTCCACTCTTGAGGTATTAGCTCTCTATATTACACACACACACACAGAACTCCCCACATCCCCCTCCCCTGCAACTGGCTGGAGTTAAATATTATATTGTGCCTCATGAAATCAGGCAGCTATAGCCTCAGTTAGAGTCATCTATTGATGCTGCCTATTCCAGCAAATAATTCTATTAAAATTCGTGGACCTCAATCTTCAGCCAAACAATGACAGTATCGGTAAGTAAGTATGTAAATTAACTATTTTTAAAATGTGTATTTATGGGTATTTCAGTATAAGTTATAATTTTACACAAAAAAACACCCACAATTTTTTTCTCTTTGCTACGTACTCCCTCATATGCTGCCGAAGTCAATTAGAACTTTTTACTTAGGTTTCAACAATCATTGCCTTAAATCAACCATTGTTGAATTACATTCCAAAAAATATTCAAATAATTATTTGCTTAAAAAATACAGATCTGCTAAGTGACCATGAGTTACAAAACGATTTCGCAGCAAAATATATTACTGATTGCTAACCCCAAAGAGAGTCATGATATGTTCCCAGGACCACTGACATTGAAACAGCAGCCTCTCACATAATCACATCCGTTTAGCTCCAAAGAACTGGTCCAAATGTATCTATACAAAGAGATAAGCAGTAAAAGGGACAATTCACAGAAGGACAATTTGGGAGTCCTCTAGAGAAACTTAGCAAAGCACCAAAACCAGGCTTCTGCTTTGTATCTCCCACTATAGTCAAACTTTGTCTCTACAAATTATAGAGTGCTTAGAGACACAAATACCCCTCTCTCCCTGTTTTAACCACAGAACTTGACACTTAAAAGCTTTTCATGATACAACATTGTCATACAGCACAAGAAAACATATTACATTACTAGAAGAAAGCAAATTAACAACATACGTTTCATGGTCCCATCTTCCTCTTCATCGTCATCACTGTTTATTACCATGGTCCCCAAGTCTGATTCTAACATGGTGCTGTTGTGTTCAATCATTGTCTGAGCGCCTTCACTCATCGTACTGGTGGCTCTCATGGTACCAGCACTCTCTGAATTGGTCTTCACCATGGTGTGAGAGTCCAACTCATCTTCGTCCTATGGGGAAACATTTGCCAGAACGCAGCAGATCATTAAAACAAAACAAAGGTAAGATGCAATCACTTCTTGATTAGTTTTTTATCTTTACATATCCTAGTTGTACTGCTGGACTCCCAGGTTTAAAACTTCAAAAGAAATCACAAAATAAAACATCTTCTGTATAAAGAAAAAGAAAAACTCTTCTTTCTCACACATGTATGGCAGGGTAAGTATAACGTGGCCCACACACTCATTTTGCATTAGCATCCAATTGTGAGTTCTCTGTGATTTTCATGACCCGCTTTATCTCTCTGGGTTCTAAAAATCACTAACACAATTTACAGAGATTTTGCTGTTTTGCAAGGGACTGTCACCAAGGGTGCTGACCACCCTTAACTTAGTATCATGCCCAGTATCTGACATTACATACAGAACCCAGATGATAGGCTCACATTCAATTTAGCTATTAAACAATCTCCCAACAGAATTTGTAAAGTCCCCCTCAGAAACAAAAAATCAACTTGACTTACTTCAAGTGTTTACTCCCATTTTAAAACTTTTGTTACGAAGGTGAGTAAATAACTTGTTAATACTACACATAAAAATAGCCCTTGAGCATGTACTTACCCACTAAGTGTGGGGGTGATAATATCAAGAAGATAGACAGTAGCATTTTGAATTGGTAACAGTAATGGGCCAGGAATTTGAAACACAGCACATTAATGACAATCCAGTTAACGAAACATGAAATTCACACGAAATACCAATACTTGAAAACACTAATGGGAAATCCCACCGGTTTCCAAAGTCTAATTTAGATTATACACACAACATCACAACATTTCAGGAGTAATGTGATGGACTGTGACTACACACATTTTCTATATGAATAGAATCTATTACTCAAGGAAAAAAAATTTAGACATTCTCATTTGTTGATTAAATGTAAGTAATAATATCCATCACTGTGAAGTTACTCTAAGTCAAATTGTTACATTTTCAATACAAATTCTACTTTAATCAGTTTTATAACCATATATGTCCATTTCCTTTATTGTGTCAAAACTTCATTTGAGTTCCTTCATAAATGAACTCTATCCCTGAGTAGCAAAATATTTTAGCTACATAGTTTGGAAGACTATTAGATAACCCTTTTATTTTTTTTAATTTGCCCCTTACGAATAACATGCTGGTGCTACCTAGAATCATAGAATTGTTTAGGTCAGAAAAGACCCCTAAAATCATCAATCCAACCGTTAATTTGGCACTGCCAAGTCCACCACTAAATCATGCCCCTAAATGCCACATCTACACAATTTTTAAATATATTCAGGGTAATATGTAATATTAAAACAAGACTTCACCCACTAACAAATTTCCCTTTTTTCCTAAATCTTAGCATTGCTTGATAGATTTTAAATGTTTAACTATGAAGAAACTGGTAAGTGCAGGGGCTGGGGGGGACAGACACAAAATTGGACCAGAAAAAGTAAAGCCCAGACTCCAATCCCTGCAAGGTCTGGCACTTCCTGTTTCTCACTGAACTCATTCCCTGGCATGGCAGACAATTTGACTCTCGCACAGACACACGTGTGCGAGTGCCTGTGTCAACGAGGGCTGCTCTAGGCAGATATAGAGAATTGAGTCTGCAGTAACACCAGCTCCTCAAAATTATTCTATTACATCTCAACTAAGAGATACAAAAACAGATTTAATTTCGATATCGAAAGTCTGGCTAACAGCATACCATACTGCTGTTATGGATATAGACCTAAACAGATTTAAATTAAATTCCAAATTTCAAAAGAATGATTATTTTCCGGATTATAATTTGCAAAAATACTTGAGTTCTTCATTTGCATTCTTTCGGGGGGGGTTTTTTAGTTGCACTCTATTTAGTATCCTACCCTTAAAAAAATTGTGATATTCCCAAAGATACAAACAGTTTACAGCTACAGCACTAGGCAACTGTGCCAGTAAAAAAAAGACTATTTTGGTACTGCTCCTCCTGGTGGTGACTTTAATTTTCTTTACTTTCTCCTACCAAGTGCTACTGTTAACCCCAGTGTTTTCTATGAATTGCATTTTTCCCCTTCTAAAAACGGTACTCAGAAAAAAAAGGAGTTTTGCATCGCATTTTAAACATGTCAGAACAGTTAAACTACAAGTTATTCTTTCAATACTGCAATACAACATAAAACTGACTCACAACACACTGATGTTTCGCCTATTAACCACTACAGTTTTGGCCTCTCTAACACACAGGCAGGCAAATGTCTGAGTTCAAGGCATAGTTACCTTTGATTTACAGACTAGTTTGACTAATATTAATATCCACTTGCAGTGCATACGGCCCTAAACTTACTGAAGCTGAAATAAGAAATTAAACAAACACTTTCCTGGAGCTCAAAACTTTTATTTTTGAAGTTAGTGGAAAAAAGCGATGGCTAACAATACGAACAAGTATGAAATGGAGTCCTAAATTACCATTTTCATAACTTCCGCTTCATTGAAAAAATGATCTTTTATTTCTTCAGTCAAATCAAGTATCTGGACTTGGTCCAAAAAATAGCATATCATTTTCCAGTCTAAGAGTGCCAAAAGCCTTTATCTACTGTCTCTCAGCAAAGAGAACAGTCAGCTTTTAGTACCTAGGAGACCACGGATCACAAAAGTCCACCTTAGTACTAAAAGAACAGTCATCTCAAAAAGGGAAGTACACAACGATTTTGATGAATGGTGTTTTCCTTATATCAGGAATGATGGACTGAGACAGAACAATATAAAACTTCTTCGTGACCTCTGCATGCCCCAGAATAATTAATTTTGTCACTAACACAGATTGCTTCGAGAACTGTCATTCCAGAATATCTCACATATATGAGATATAGCTAATATGGCACTGGTTCTGAAAAGGTAACTTTATAAAAATATGCAGTGGATCCAAGTTATGGAAATGCATATTTACATGAGAGATGAAAGCGATTCCTTCATGCAAATTCTGATTCATGCTTTAGAGTTCATAAATATTGCTGTAGAATTTGTGATCTGTTGTTAAAAACGGTAAACACACAGATTAAATAAAAACAAACATAATCTCAATTTCAGCCAGGAAAAAAATAAGAAGTATTAAAGATGAAGTGTCGTGTTCTCAAACTGTTTATGAAAACAGATCCAAGAATCAAACAATAAAAACAACTAACTCTGGAATTAAACTGTCTGCTGTTTTCCTGTGTACAAGTTATAAGCACCAAACTTGTATTTGGAAGTGGTTTCTGTTACACCACTATAAAGCAACAGAAGGTGCGCACAAGCGAGAACTCTAAAATCTCTTGAAATGCTACGGAAATGACAATAGACTGCAGAAACTCTGAATAACATCATAATGTAAAGTACAAGTGAAGTACCAGCAATAACCTGCAATCCTATAAGACTAACTCTCTAGCTCTCCTTATTTACCAAAATGTTATTATTAAGAAAATCAACCCTTAAAGCATAAAAATGCAATCATAGAGGTGTGATTATCAGGATAGAAAAATCAAAAATACTTCAGAAGAAACCACACACAAGACTTAACGATATACTTGTAAAACAAAAGATCTCATCACACAAGAAGTTTTCTCAGAGAAGTTTGCCTTGCAGATCGTACCTGAGTCTGCATCATTACAGAAGTGAATGAGCCAAGGTGATCAAGATTAATGGATTTTTCTCCATTTTTGTTGAATTTTAAACTTTCTTTATCAGTAGGGATAAAGACTGACAAAAAACTAAACAAGAGAAGGAAATATGGCAGCAGTTACCGCTAAAGTATCTCTGCCTATGGTTTGGCATGTAAAAAGAACACTAGAGGGCAGCAAAGACGGCCAACTCGGCTGCAAGGTATTAAAGGAAGATTTACATGCTGGCAAAATTTAGTATCCTGTAAAATAATTTCATTTACTATTAACACCTCATCATCACCTTTGAAAAATGTAGCTGTAGTCACAGCTATCTTTTTTAAAAGCACTGTAGTAGCTACATAAACACATAATATACTTTGGTCAAGCACAAGGATTTTGTAAAAAGCTCCTAACATACAACGCCAAACTTCAACCTGAGTATATGATTAATACTGAGCACACAAAGCTTAGACCCATCAGTAAAACAGGTAAAAACTTAACTTCCAGCACACAGTCCAGTCCCATCACATTCAATAGACATCTGTCACAAAACAGCACTTAAGCTTGTTTTCTACCTCCAGGTAATTGATAGACCAGGTAACAACGACTCGCTGTGTGCTCGTACCTCCCCATGTTTATCCTTCCTGTGACCAGTTTCTGGCTCTACACTGCTGTGGATTTAACAATATGCTATATTTCTAACTTTAGGACACTTGAAGGACTGCAATTGAATTTAATTAACACATATGTCAAGTGTTCTTTGGCATAAAGAAAAAATGGTAGGAAAAGAGAAAGTTTTAACACTTTTATGCAAAATTACATGTACAGATATATAGACAGATATAGCTACAACATATACATGCAAACACATGAAAGAAGCATGAAAGCAAATATAAAAACCTTCAGGAAAGTACAGCACAGTGTATCAGATTCAGAATACAGAATAACTCATCTGATTCACTGGTTCCTCTAAAACAACTATAAATATTGTAAAAATATAAAGGAATAATTACAGCAATTATTTCTCAGAGTCTCAAAATACAGATGCCAACTTTTCATAATTAAGATAGGTTTAACCAAATAACCTTTTGTATGAATGAATAAATAATCCGACGTATAGGAACAATTGATTATTGACAGTTGGCTTTAGTGTTGATAGTTGTCAACCACTAAGTGCCCAAGAAAAAAAAGGGGATTACTGAAGTAGTGATTTCTTGATTTAATACTCTAAAAGACTTAAACATTTCTCACATCATAGAGACATTAAAATGTATATGAACACATACAGAGAGCTGCTTGTTAGCTCATTCCTTTAAAGATCCACGGAAACAAATATTTAGACATGTTTCTGTGAGCTGCCAGGCAACGAGTTACTTTACATTCCCATAATACTGAGGCTGCCCAGCCTCAGCACCCACTTCACATCACACTTCTAAAAATGCACGAGGAGAGATTGGTCATGTCTCATAATGCCTAAACTAACATTTAAACTTTGATATTGGGATTAACCTTCTGTAGAACACAACACTTGCAATTTTTGCTTAATTAAAAAAACCTGCACAACTACCTCAGCACCTATCAAAACATATCAGTTTGTCAGAAGGCATTCTCATCACATGAGCAGCTCTCATAACAGGCGTAAAATCAATTCTGAGCACACTACTTATAATGATATTATATCTCTCAGGAAGGATACAGGCATGAAGACTGCATTCATCCTGGGCATTTATTTACAGCTCTATAATGCAAAGTTTTGAACAGCAAAAAATATTTACATTATAATTGACAACTTCTCATGCTATAAAGTGTTCACAGACGGTGGTGAAAGAGAAAAATAAGAATCAATTTTAGGGATGTGACCCTTCCTCACTTGAAAGACAACCACCTGAATTGACCCTGAAAATTAAATACGTAATTGTGAAAACTTTGCATCTGATTATTTCTCCAAACCTACCCACTCCATTCTACTTCCAGTTACGCAAGTCCCTTTTAACTTGAGTGCCCATACAATACATGACTTTAAGAAGGTATTAGAACACAAAAACTAATTCAAATAAAACTGTTAGGGTTAAAACAGGTTTCCTAACATAAGAAACTTCAGTTAGACCACTTTACACCTTTCTTCTTGATGGGTCCCAAATCATGTACTACTGAGTAATGAGCAGAACTGCTCACAATTTACATAGGAAATTCTGGGGGGGTTAGATCAATAAATTCAGACCCCTGACAGGTTAACTGAAACAGTTATTTTTCAATAGTATATGGACTCAGTTCACTGCCCATGAGAGACCTTTAACATCAATAGACTCTACTTAACACTAACACCAATACTTGCTCTTGCTTTTAGATGTTGTTAAATATGCATTTCTCAAAGTTCGAGTCTGTTTCTGCATTTCTACAGTGAGGACTTTACACTGGTATGATTGGGAAAAAATCCATTTTTGAGGTGTTACTTTCCAAAACTGAAGTGCCAGGTGGCTATTACTTTGCAACTGAACAGTGACTCCAATTTTACACATAACCTAAAAACACTTATGGATATTAAAATATCAAGAAATATATGCATTACTTACTGTCACTACTACTACATAAGGAAACATAAGGACTATCATTACCTCTTTCTAGGACAGTTGCCATCACGGCAGACTTATCAAGACCTGTATTATCATTTGAACTATTCGATCATGTAGTCATGCAACCTACCATACAAGCAGCCCTGTATTTCTTATAGGGTTCTGTGAAACTGATGCATCAGCAGGAGGAATGTGCAAGGGTTATTTATCTCTATCCTTGAATGCTGGACTGCTGACTTCATCCACTACCAAACCATATATCAACTATACCAAACTGGCACTCACTATCTGCTTTCCCTTTCAAAAAGGAAAACAATAAGCACTCAGAAGTGCAGAAAGAATCGGTTTACTCTTTTTCTGGCAGTTCCACAAACAAGCTCGAAGTTAAATGAAAGACACAATCTTTGAGCTTATTTTCATATTATATATTATTTCAAAGTGAAGTGGGGGTTGGGGGATTGATTGTTTCTTTTTCTAACATGACAAACACAAATATTCTAATGCTTTCATCTTATTCGTCTAGATTTTTATCCTGGTTTCCCTCAATAACTTGAAGGTCCATTGATTAACCTCTGCCTAGTATGCTTGAAAAACTAAAATCAGAATCCCACTTAGTCCAGGCTTCACTTACACCTACATGTTGTTCAGGAGTTTTCTATCGTACAGTATATGAGCAACATGCATTCAAGAAACACCTTACAGAAAACTTCTCTAACTAAAAAGAAAATGGTAGCTGTTTCAAAGAATCACAGAATGGTTTGGAAGGGACCTTAAAGACCATCTAGTTTCAACTCCCCTACCACAGGCAGGGACATCTTCACCTAGATCAGATTGCTCAAAGTCCCATCCAACCTGGCCTACAACACTTTGGAATGGGGCACCCACAGCTTCTCTGGGCAACCTGTTCTAGTTTTACACATCCTTTCCACAAAGAATTTCTTCTAATATCTAATCTAAATCTACCTTCTTTCAGTTAAAAGCCATCACCCCTATACTACATGCCCTTGGAAAAAGTCCTCCAGCTTTCTTGTAGGCCCCCTCTAGGTAGTGGTACAAGTTTACACTGCTGTTTCCTAGTTTGGTTGGGTTTGCACTTCTGGCTGATCAGAACCTTTGGTGACAGCAACGGGACAAGATTCTGGTGCTATTTCTCAAACGAATCAGGAATTTCTTACAATAATGTACTGCACTGAAACTGTTGCAAGACATAGGAAGTCTGTATTATAACCAATTATTAAAACCAGTCTAGAACAAAATTTGCTCTGCCTTGTGACACACAGAAGATATTCATAGGTCACTACAAAAACTGTTTTTGTCAACAAGGAAATCCCTCCTCACCTCACTATCAATATTCTTCATTTCAATCACTTGTACCCTCGCCTTTTCTATTAAAGCTAAGTATTTCCAAACTTTTTTCACTCAAGGCTTATCAAGCAATACAAAATTATTGGACATGCATTTACTGATAGCAAAAGTCACACTTACTACCAAATAACATCAGTTTTAACAACTGTTAAATATTTCATCCTAACTACAGATCTTACCACAGATTATTTTCTTGAATCATAAAACTGTGTGAAAACTTAGGGAACTAAAAAAACCTCAACCGCATAAAAGAACATACACAAAATTATTTTTTATAGTAGGCACAAAAATCCTCTTTTGCTTAATCTTTTTATAATGGGAAACTTTTGAAAATGTTTAATTCTTCAATATAAACTTTACAGCAAAAACACCTGAACGTCCTCTTGTCCATTACAAGATACTCTTGTATGTCTCTTACCACCCCCTGTAAAAATCATTTGTTATTATTTATTAATATTAGTTAATCAATTACAGTCTGGAAGTCAGCATCTGCAGTGAAAAATAAAAAGGAGTACACAACACCATATAACAAAGGATGATAAAAGCATTGTGAAAGAACATATTGCTGAAGTTTTTACCCAGACTCTCTCATCCTTCTCTTTTTGTCATCTTAAAGTCTCATCTAGTGATACCTTCACTCAAGGGAATACTACAAAGCTCCATTTTCCAATTTTTCTCTTTCTGTCTTTCATTGTGCTAAAGTCATGCTCTTCTTTCTATTTTTCTACTACCTTTCTTCTCTGAACTGACTAGTCTTATTCGCAAGCTCACTTTCATGGCTTTCTCCTATTCTGTCACTCTGTTCAGTACTGAGAAGTCAGCTCTACCTCAAATTTGCCTATTCCATTACTCACCCGTGAAGTTTTCAAACCTCTACGCTTTTCTTACATCCTGTGCTACTACAGGCAGGGCTGCCTCTAGCCCTCTGCAAGGCTGGCCTTTAAAACTTCTCTACATCATGATCACAAAAAAAAAACTGAGCAAGGTATGCAAATGCTGAGCTGTCAACTGCTCTGACCTTCTGCCTTATATTGAAGAGCAATTTCTTCAAGCAGAGGTTGACTTCTGGTTCTGGGTTTGTTGATGCTCATGCACTGGTATATGATTACAGTCTCTAAAATTCTACTAGCGTAAGTAAAAAAATCACAGACTTAACATTTCCATATACCACAACTGCACTTATTTGTAAGAGCCAACCAACCTTTCAGCAAAAGTGGCTAATTAGACAAATGAGAGACTGCATTAGACAAAGTTGCCAGGAGGTGCAGGGAGGTGAGTGATCCTTTCCTTCTGCTCCAGACTGCTAAGCCTGCACCTGGAGTGCTGGGTCCACTTCTGGGCTCCTCAGTACAAGAGACATGGACGCACCAGAGAGAGTTCAACAAAGGGCCACAAAGATGATCAAGGGACTGGAGCATCTCTCCCATGAAGAGAGGCTGAGAGAGCTGGGACTGCTCAACCTCGAGAAGACAAAGCTCACAGGGGACCTCATCAGTATGTGCAAGTATCTGAAAGGAAGGTGCAAAGAGGATGAAGTCAGGCTCTTTGCAGTGGTGCCCAGTGACAGGAGCAGCGGCAATGTGCATATAATGAAACAAAGGAGGTTTCCTGTGAACATCAGGAAACACTTTTTGTAACATGAGAGTGATCAAGTATCGGCACAAGCTACACAGGGAGGTTGTGTAGTTTCCTTCCTTGGAGATATTCAAAAGCTGTCTGGACATGGTCCTGGGCAGCCAAACCTCAGCGACCCTGCCTAAGTAGGGGGGTTGGACAAGATGACCTCCACAGGTACCTGCCAACCTCAACCAATCCGTGATTCTGTTTTCTCAGCCCCGCTAACCAAAGTTACTCCTGTTACTTTCAGGTTTTAGGCACTTATCTTCTATATTTAGTGACATGCAGACTCTCGTTGTCTTTTTTACTCATAACTTGTTCCCTCACTGTACCAGAAGACCACACGGCAGAATTCCAACTACTACAACACTAACACAAATAACAGATTGCTGCCTCAAGCCTGGATTTGAGGTTCTCTTATACTAAACACTAAATGGGGGGAAGTGTGGAGGGAAAGAGTGTGGGGGGTGGCAAAGTGGGGAGTGCAGTGTTACGTTCTGACTTCTGTACCCATGCAAGAACCATGAGGAGTTGTTAAATGCTGCCTCAGTTGAGGTGAACCACACCTGTGTTACACCCTTCCAGGCAGCAGTGGGAGAGGGAGGTGTACACCACATCCTTAGCTGGCATGGACTGTGCCTGGCAATGTGATCTGAACCTCAGACTAAGTACTTAGGTGTCATGCCTAATTTTGGGTTAATGCAAAAGACATCAACAATGCCCAAGCATTTAATGTCTCCAGTTCAGAAGGCAATAGTACACATGAAAGCAAGCTAGTAAAGATACTAGGTTTTTATGTCAGTAATAAATCAGTCTCTTCAGAAATCAACTATTCAATAAGTCAAGTCACAAACATCAACTCTGCCTGTCAAGTCACACACAGGAATATTTCCTAATGTAAAAAAAATAATCTCAGCTTTCCCTGCCTGTGACTGACTAAGCAAATACAATTCAGAATAAACCACCTTTATAAAAACAAGCTATCAATATTCTTAGAACCCACTCTTAGAACAGAAAAAAAATGCAGCCAACCACACTGATTGTTGGAGATACAAATGATTGCACAGAATCTGCTTGAAAAGTATTCCTATATATAGATCATCACATAACACACTGTAACAAGGATTCTACAATTTGCCATGGGACAAACTGCATTTACTGCACTGCTCTTTTCTGCTTGCTCAAAGCTGTAACATTCCAGTCTCCATCTTCTCTTTGCGCTCTTCCTGAATGACCCTGGTACACATTGTATGTGTGGCAATACACTTTGAAGCACATTCTGCTGCATTGCACAAGACTAACCTGAAACAAATTATGTCGGGAAGAGTAATAATTCCAGGAACACAGACCTATTCTTAACACTGACAAACAATTCTAAATGCAACCTACTTACCACACAACCTGCTTCTCTCCTCAAACATATCCTGACAATGTCATCTGAAGAATGAAGTGGCATCACCATTTTCATGTTACTTGGTTCAAACCACACCGCAATCACTATTTACTGAGTGTCGTCACTAACTATTCCGTGTTATTAGACTTAACCAAAAAAACCCAAACAAATACTAAGCAAAGTGCCCTGAACTGAAAACTAAACCACTTGTCTAGAAGTCCACCTGTGAAAGTAGAACCTTAAACTTTTCTGGATGTTTTAATATTAGTCTGAATAGCTGAAGATGACATGGTTTCATTTCCCACTTCCTAGAAAAGCTTTTTACTAAGACATCTCATGGAATACTGCTGAAAGCTGGCTTATACAGCATTACTCATAATTAAGAGTGGAATACTCAGAATTCATAGGCTTAAAACCACGCAGAAAACTGGTAAACAAAAGTATTTGAACACAACTACAGGAAGTAGGGGAGAACCGGCAACTTATCTGTAAAGTATAGATGGTTATAGGAAAAATGGGTACACACCGAATTTTCTTCCTCCTCTTCTAGTTCTCTCTGCTGTTCCTCATGTCGTTTTGCCTTTATCTCCATAGCTTCAGTGATCAGGTCCCTTAAAATTGAAACTGGCTTAGCATTCTTAATAAATGTATGCTAGGAGAAAAAAAATCATTAAAATATGTAATATCATTACAGCAGTTGTGCTTCAGCTTTAATTACAAGTCCTATTCAACACCACAGATTTCAGTGATAAACAGCATCGTACATTACACAATAATCAAAATCTACACCAACACAACATACAGTATCTTTCAGCTGCTTCATAACTAAAATTTTACTTTAACTATTTTTAATAACTGCAAGCCTTGGGAAATGTAATCAACTAATAACTGTTTTATAATTAAGGATACAACTTTCCAAAGAAAACATGCAGTAACTAGTAAATAGAGTGGTGATGATCTGACACAGAAAATCAAACTTTTTCAGATATTCAGTTTCACAATTTAATTAATCTTAAACTGAGAGCATAAATTAGTGGCTCTAACCAGAGCAACTCTGGCTGCTTACTTCAACAAACCTATACTTTAAATGCCATAAAATATTTCTTGATCTATGATGCTGAAATGTGGAACCAGTAAAAAAACCCCCTTACTTTTAGCAGGAAGTTTAATTTTTAATTCAAAGTCATTTGAAGCATCACTTCTTCATTTAAGACAACACGCATGATACCGTTTGCACATTTTGCTGTCTAATAAACACTTGCTGTTAGAAAAAAATCTGATTTTTGCATCATTATATGCAAATACAATTTAGACAAAATGTAACTAAGCACCTCAGAAAAATATTATTAAATATTTAAAAATTGTTCCATGAAGAACAGAATTGATGAAGCCTCATGTCCTACACCTATTATCTATCTTCTCTCTTGATACATTAATTCATTTACTCTCTTTTTCAGTCCATGACCTCTCCTCACAAGCAGTACTTTCATTCCCACTCAAACATATTCACAGCACCTCCAGCTCCATCATATATGCTCCAGATTCCAACTGGGGAAAAAGACAACACAGACTCCTGATGAACACAGTATTTGGTTTTCTGGTTGGTAAGCAGGTGGAAAGAAAGTGCACACTGAAGCTTTTGTTTGTTTGTTTCTCCTTACTTGCCCACATTAATGCAAGTCTCTTCTATCCAGCTGCCTGTATCCACCTAACCATACAAACTTCAAATCTTCAAGGTCTCAAGTACTGATTCATCCATCACACAGAAACTTAAAACTTTCAATTTTTACTTACCTTGTGGTGTACATATCGGTGTTTTGCAATGTATAAAATTAAATATTCATAGCATGATCTAGGAATTTGACGGAGCTATTACCAAAAATTACTTTGCAAAAGTTTTGTTTTCCTTATAGTGGAGTTCACTGGAATTTAAATTTTAACAGCTGCTATTGCTAGCTCAACACAGAATAAATCTGGCAAAAGAGTCGTACAGGAAGCGAGAGCCTGGCATACCCTGCCTTGCTCCAAAGGTCCACACTGCCAACTGTGGCTCACATACAAAAGTGGCCACTTAGTTGAACTCAGCACAAGAACAAGCTCATTATACTGTCCATCTGCATCAGACCTTTCTAGGACAGAGAGCCACCTGCCTGCTTAATCTGACATGACCAGAAGGAAAGACTGAATATACTCCATGCATGGTCCACATGGAGGGGTAACACGGGCTCAATTCTTTTACTGAACACTTGTCTAAATCTACTGAGGGCCTCTAAGCACAAAGCAGGATCCAATTTTAATAGTAAGAACCAGCCCTAATCTATTTAAAGAGCAATAAATTTTTAGAAGCAGCAAAAAAAGAAATAAAATGGGGGCAGAGATACAGAGCTGACAGAGAAAAGACCACAAAGTGAAAAAGAAATAAGGCATAATAATAATTAAAATAAGATTTTCCCTTACAAATTTTCACAACATTTTGGGTTTGAGATAAAAAAAAACCCCAAACATTAAATGTGCTTTTCTTCAGTAACTTAAATACTGACCTGTAGCAGCTGGGTTGCTGTAGCTCTTTGTTCAGGATTTTTCACTAAGCATTTCTTCACAAAATCTGTGAATTCATCAGACCAGAGCTCTGGCTTCCGGAAGGTTGGAGGGGGATTTGTAGGAATCATAAAAATAGCCTAGATAAAAATCAAACAATAGCAAGTCTAAACAAAACACATCACCACAGCAGCCAAAGCCAAGTTAAAAAAAAGAAATTGCTTTATCCACCTTTCTTATCAGGCTAAGAATCTGGAACACAAATTTTAACTATGCAAGGATTTCTACTCAGATCAAAATTCAGGAAGTAAATCCATCTGCTACTAATGTAACCACTTCCCATTAGATTTTCTCTATTTAAACTGTACTCCATGGAGCACAAGACTCCTTATTTTATCTATTGCTGTTCATCAGTCTGAAGAGATGATTACAGTCTTTCAGAAAGTCTTAGCAGAAATGACAGCACTGCTTGTTTAAACACAAAAGTTGCTGTGAACAGCCAAGTTCACCTTCTCCTCTTTTAAGAGAATTTAGCTTTATTTGAGAATTGCTTAGGAAATTTGGGAGGATTGCTATTTCCTTTTGCACTCATAATTCATCAGACGGAGCTTTCAAACTTGCTTGTCCAAGTAAGATTTAGATACATATGCTAAAAGACCTAAGATAAAACTAAAAGATGACATAAATAAAATAATCAAGTAACTAGTCCTACACCATTTTACCTATACGACAGAAATTTCTTCTGTTGAGAACCATATGCAGACAGATTTTTCAACCAGGAAGAAATATTCATGCTATATAAAAAAATGTTTGTCCTACTTAAGATTATATATATTGTGCCAGTTTTTATATGATTATTTCCAGGTTTTCCTCTAATTATAAATTCACACTTGCAGTGGGGAGAAAAAAAGCCATACAACTCTGACAGACTACTACAAAATAATGAAAATTTTTGGACTTTTGTATGTAATAAATGCATCCAATATCATTGCTCAAGACTTACACCTGATAGCAACACACTATTCAGAGCTAGGTCTATTGACAAGAACAACAGGCTATTATTTTCTTCTAAACCCAGGTTCAATTCAACCACATTTTCCAAAGTCACAGGGAGTAAAAGTTCTTCATTTGTTTTTCTACCAGCATAGGCAGAAATACAAGCCCAGAAAAGGGGAAAAAACTGGTTCTGCACACTTTTAACACATTAGAAGCAAAAGAAGCTTCAGCCTGTGTCTGAAACACGGGCAGAAGACAGAGAGAACTTTGTGAGATTTTATCCATAGCTTTTAAAGAAGCCTGATTGGCCTTGAAAGTTGGTTAAACTCATTCAAACACTCATCAGAAAATTCTTCTCATATTCTGAAGGAAAGTGTAACCCATACAAAATTATGTAAAAACTGTTTACTATCATTTTAACAAAAAATTAATTCGGTACTGAATAGCTGTTTGAATTCAAATACTTAAACGTTTACAAAACTTGCCATTTTGTTTAATAAAAATGTATGCTGCAACAGCAGCTTTATATTTTCAGCCATGCCAAACAAGTATATGGACTCAGATAGGAAACGTGGCACTCAGTAACTGGCCTTATCTACTTCACTTGTGAGTCAAGATTAATTGTCAGTACAAGTGAAGCGCTTCTGGCAAAAAGCAGTGGCTAACAAATTCTGCTGTTTCTGCCCTTGAAATTAATGATCTCTTTTGAACTTTGAACTGATGACTTTTGATCTTATCTTCAGCTCCTCTTAACAGCTAACTCTGCAGTAGCTATTGAAAACACACAGCTGTAACAGAAGA
Organism: Cnemophilus loriae; assembly: GCA_013397755.1. Taxonomy (NCBI): domain Eukaryota; kingdom Metazoa; phylum Chordata; class Aves; order Passeriformes; family Corvidae; genus Cnemophilus; species Cnemophilus loriae. The sequence continues at coordinate 1,814,484 of VZTF01006132.1, read as the reverse complement.
CTACCAACTTCTGTTTATGTGGTGTCAAAATGGGTACCTCCTGTTTGATCATGAACATTGACCTCTCTCCCCACAGGTAAGCAAAGATAAGTTACAGAGTGCTACTCAGCTCCACAATTCTAGGAAAAATGTTTGCCTCAGCCAATTATTTTCAGCAAATACACAGCAGTTAAGAACCACAGCAAAGAACTAACTTCTTTGTCATTCACAAAGGACAATGAGAAGAAAAAGGGGATTCATGAATCATTCTTTTATGCCAGGCAACAAAAGCCACAAAAGGAGATATTCAAGTGTTAGAGTCCTAAATCCACACTTATGCTTTGTACATTCGTTGAAAATACCTACTTCAAAAATATGTATATTTAAGTAATGCTTAAACTGTAGGCTTTTTTTAAATCCTATGTCACATGAGCTGTATTAGCTGAAAAGTAAAATTAGATGCATTTTTGTAATACAAGAAAACATATAGAAACTACTTATCCCAAGTGTTTAGTCCAACTTGGTAATTACGCCATGCACTTGCTAGTGTGTACCTCTCCCTCCAGCTCTCATCACTCCCTTCTATTAACCAGTCTAAAATTCTGGTTTTCAATTCTATCTTCCCTCTCTACTACCTAATTTTGGCTTGCATATTTCTCTGCAGAAAAGTTAAGCTCCTTTCCTCTTTCAAAACAGTCTATGATTTAGCTTTCAACTACTTTATTTCCTTCCAAGAGGCTTGCAAAGCAATCACTGGAGAATTATAAAGCTAATCCCAAACCTCCAGGAATAGAAACAAAACACTTATCTGACAGAAACTTATTCCTCATTCTTGCTTCCACTTCTTGTCAAAAACGTCATTTCTACCCTAAAATAACTATATATTATTTTAAAACAAAACTAAGCTATTTCAATCACTCTGGGTGCCAATGGAAGCAGGAAATACTTGGTTTTTTCATGCTTCTTGCATCTTACCTTAGATTTCTCCAGTCCCTGTGTTTTCCCAAACTATCACTCATAGTACTTTTTTTGCCTCCGCTCCATCTGCAGTTTTCTCAGAAGTTTCCCACAGCTATTAGTTTTAGTTTAGCTGTCACAGTAGGGCTGAGGACAATGCTCATACAGCCAGTGTTAGGCAAATGTTGGTCAAAAGAAACACCAAATATAAGCTACTATCTACCCAATTACACGGGCCAAACTGGCAGTTCCAACTGCAGGAAATGTTAGGAGGAAATTGTTCAACAGAAGGGCAGGCTTTGACATACATATAAAAGAGCTGGGGCTAATTCTTTTCTCTCGTCCGCCTTCAACATCACCTTCCACACTTCCTTACATTTCTGAGCCAAACCGACAAACCTTACACAAGTAACACATTAAATATACAAGCAAAGAATTAGATTGCATGACTCAGTCTTCAGTTTTAACCACTCAATCATCTTTAAATAGAGAAAGAAATCTCTAAAGCTGCAAGAAGGATGAGCTTAACCCGTGTTTGTCTTCACTTGCCTATAATATGGAGCTCATTCCAAATTTGTCCTGAACTAGCCCTTCCACCTCTGAACCTTGAGCCCAATTCTACTTTGAATCATCTTTCACACACTGGTCTGAGGCAAATCCTTCACCTTGCAGTGAAACCAGAATTCACGGTAGATTATAACATATGTATGACAAAAAACGGGGGGGAAGATAAAATCATCCAGGGCAGCTTTTGGGGCCACTTCTGAATTGGGCAGTGGACAATTCAACATAGTTTCTACCATACCTGCTGCCTGGTAGCACTTCCCTGCTCCATCACCAGCAGTTACAGCTAAGCTGAATACCAGACTGAGAACCAGGTCTTAAATGAGAGCAGTCATTTAAGACAGCCCAGGATTTTCTTTTTATTATTCTTAAAGAGCCTAGTATTTTAAATTAAGTCCAGGCTGAAAACAGGAGGGGTTTTTTTCCATGAAGGTTCTTTTATGGACAATTTTATTGGCGTGAAAATGTAATTATGGTGATGATGATGAATTAGGAAACGCCAAAAGAAAAATGAGATGCTCATATACCACACATGGAAATTCCTAATCAGAAAATCCTTGCAGCTCATTCTTCTTGTCAGTCAGGGTAATATATCTGTATTTCACACAGCCCACGAACACATTAAGTGATCAACAGCAATTTCGTAGAGGTACCGTGTCTTCAGGCTTTTAGCTCCTTGAATAACTTATCTCTATTACTTAGGTGAAATAAGTCACTTGTAATAAAAAGCAAAAAATCTACCCGGTATCATAAATGCTACTGAGGAGGACAACAAAGACTTCTATATTGTGGCGATTTTATAATTTTCATGCTGTGAAGCTCCATTGCTAGAATCTACAGAGAACAACTTTCTTATAAACAGGGTAAGGATACGTGACATTGGTTTGTGACTTCATGGTTTTTGGCACAACAATTATACTACTTAGTTTAGCAACTACTGTAGGAAACAAACACAAAAACACATTTAAACTCAAAAACGCATTTCAGAGTACAAAAACCTATGCAAAGCTGGTGGAGTTAAATATTGAGCACTGTAAAATTTTAATAACTTTGGAAACAAATAATCATCTGAAACACACATTTTTCTCTTCTTTGTGATATACACCATAGAACTTTCCTCCTTTCTTAAATAGCCTTCAAAAAGACTACTAAAACACCATTAATTATTCAGTTACACAATTCATCAGCTGTCTAAAAAGGAAAGGTCAGCATGGAGAAGGGTGAAATATTAGCAGGTTCTACACTGGGTTTGCTTTGTTGAGCATTTTCTCTTGGTGCAGCTTTTTGGAGGGTTTTTTTTGTTTGTTTTTATTAATTCAGAACTACAATATTGCAACCTAGTGAAAAATAAAGTTACTGAACAACACCTCATGTGTTTAAAGTCAAGAAAGTCGGTTCACAATCTGCTTCATAGTAGATAACAGATTTGTTAGAAGCACCCTAAAAATCACTGCTTCCTCCTCCCATCTGAAAACACAGATGCTGATGAAGATCATCTAGTGTACTCACACCTTTTGTGCAGAACTACAAACAGGTGTGGTTCCATCAGACATCTATCATATACCTGACCCAAGTTGATTCTTACTAGAATTATCAACACAGGATTAAATGCAAGAAGCAATAAGTGAAGCTTTAGTTCAGAGAAGTTCCGGACAAATAATAACTGGCATGAAATTTTTAATCCCGATGAGGGGAAATATATGTGACATTTAACATGCAATTCTACTGTGCTCACTTCAATAGTTTTTAGTAAGGGCCACTGATTAAACCACACACACAATACTACATAAGGTAAAAATTACATTTAAATTACTTCACTAAAAAATTACATATATTAACACTAGGAGCCCTCAAAAAATAAAATAAAACACCATAGGGGAAAAAACCAAACTAAATAAAACAAACCACAACTCCTACCAGTGGCTTATCAGCCATTCACTGTCATAAGCTTCCCTCTGGAATAATGACCTTTGCTGATCAAATCAAAGTATGATTCACTTGAGATGTAAAGTAATAAAGTAATAAACACAGAGAAAAGATACATAATGGAAAGACTATTCACATGATTAACAGCAAAGATGGGTTACTGAAAGATAAGCCATTTGCATTTACCTGTATATTTATTATTGCTAGTAAGCTCATAACATTTTGACAGCATTACAACAGGTCAAGAATGTTAAGATACCAATCTCAAACATTTTGCAATAGTAAGTGCAATTGCAAATCTATTGAAAAGAATAAACCCTTGCCTTGTTAGCACCACCACGCAACAGAATGGTGCCTCGAGATTCACCTCTGAATTTACTCTTCCTACTAAGGTGGGAATTGAACTAATGATCCCTATGGGTCACTTCCAAATTGACATATTCTTTGATTCTAAAAAATTGCTTTCAATTTCAAAAGAATATTACATATTATTTGTTATGTGACTACAGCTTGAAGAAGTTAGCGTTCTAAGGCCACAAGTTCATTCAGTTTGGGGATTTCCATAACTGGTTTTAAACATACTTAGTTAGAAAACTGATTTTTAAATCCCATCACATTTCCTAACTTTAAACTTCTACCATATCCTCCACTCATATATTTAAAGGACAGATTTATTGTACTGGCTGCTATGCAATTATCAAGACAAAGAGTAAGTTTCCTCTGCTAACTCAGCTAAAAGAATCATGCCATCTGCATATATGCCTGTTCATCATCAAACCATTTTGTCAGATGAGTAACAAAAATATTTATTACCACCAATCTTCTCCCAGAACTGTCACCTCAGCATGCTGTCTTACTGCCAGTTAATTAATTTACGAGTTTATCCACGTCTTTTTTCTTTTTTCAAAGTTTCTTGAACTCTCATAACCCATCACTTGTACTGTCCAAAGACATCTGAAAGCTACTCAACAAATGACTTCGTGGAGTTCTATGCAAAGAAAGAACTTTGTTTCTCTGCACTGACCTTCTTGTGTTTGCTTCTTTCTGCTCCCTCTCCCCTCAAGCCCAGCAGACCTACCAATATTTCTCCAGCTTTTCTTCTAACATATTTAAATAATTCCCTTTTATTTGGGGAACTCTTCATTACTTTTGCCTGTAGTTTTTTACTATTATCTTGTCCCAACTTTCCATCTTCTACTTTAAAATAGAACAGTTTCAGTTTCTCTATCCAATTCAGTAGGGCTATTTTGATTTCCTGAGCCCAGCTTTTCAACACAAAATGTTCCTGAATTCTGCCATTCAACTGAACATTGTCCTTTTAGTTTAGGGATGTAACCTTCAAGTTCCCATTTCATCTGCAAGGTGCAAATCATCGATTTCAAGAGAAAACATAGTCAGCAACATGCTCCTCAAAATTCTTCCCTCCTTCAACTTAGATCACAAGCCTTGAAAGGAGGGCAACGAATGCCTTTTCAAAGTCTGTAGAAACGAAAAATAAAGCATGGAAAAATCTGCAATCTCATTAAGGTTTTTTAATCCTATTTTCGCTTCACTCAGGTTTTTTGTTGTTTCCTTGGGGGTTTTTTTTGGAGTGAGGGGGGCAAGAGTTCTAGATAAGAGAAATTTTTCAAGGAAAGGTATTCAGCGAAAACAAAAATAACTTCAGGTTACTCAAGGTTTTGTGCTTAAACTACCCAGTCAGCTATCAGTTTTGAATTTTAGTTTACATATACAGGAATTTTCAGAGGAAAATGCCTAACTTGCAAATAACCCCTCATAGGTACTAAAAAGTGTAAGTATTTAACATTTTATTGAAAGGGTATACTGAAAGTTCACATCCACAATAATTACATGTCTACACATTTTTAGTGTTCTTGGACATAAAAAAAAGAAAAATTTAAATCCTGATGGTTTAAAAAAATCTAAAATCTAAAACTACTGGAAAACAAGACAGTGAAAGTCAGCAAGTCTTACAAAAAGCAAAAGTTTCTAACAGTTGAAAGGAACTGCAGCATTCAGACACCATCTTGGACAGTATTTCCAATAACTTCATTCACCAAAAGGAAAACCTAAATAAGCTGAAATTTACTTCATTATTCTTATTCTGAGAAGTCCTCTCAATTTCAGCACTGGGTGAGCAAGATTCATTTAATCAGGATGAGAAAGAGGGGTGCACTGCATGTATATGTAGGTGGGTTTTTTAAGGTTTTTGCTTATTTGAGAGGAAGAAGTGCTTGGGAGGAAGGGGGTTGAGATATGAAAAAATAGGTATTAATCTATCTTTAGACTGAAAGAAGTATCTGTTGTAGTGGTTTAAACTTCTAAGTGAATTTTTACTTGACACAGACTTGGAAAAACAAGTATTTTTAAACACTGTCGTATAGGAGAAAATTTCCTTTTGACAGTGATAAGCAACACCTCCTCTTTGTAAGGAAATCAAAATCACCATAACAGAGAGATGGGGCCACTTCAGGCCATTGGCCAATTCTAATAAAATCCTTGGAGAACTTCAACATTTAAGAGTCTCTCAGACTAAATTATACATTATGACAGATCCTTGCTCAAGAGCTAGGCAACTCACTGCCTCTAAAGGGTATTTCCCAGCCACACAGGTGGCCAGGAATCAAAAGAGAAGATGTCTTTGTGAATGTTGGTACCTCTCAGACAGAAGCATCCTGCTATCACACAATCACTGTGCTATCACTCCCTTCACAGAACACATAAGATCAAGAACATGAACTTGAAACTGAACAACTTTTTCTTTTCTCAGCACTGAACTAGTGTCTTATCAGTTACAGAACAAGGAAATGGTTCAGAAACTGCACACTGTATGACAGAATCCAGGGAATACTCTTGTGATTAATTTAGTCTTCTTTCACCACAGTTTGGTTTACTCCTGATTCAGTACTATCTTGAAAATTCACAGGCATAATGCCTAGATGGTTCCAAGTTTTTAACCAGAATATGAAATTTACTTTCCCTCCAAGAAAACTCCAGTAATAGAGCTTACTTTAATAAAAGAATATTTTCTCTTCTTCCCACAGTATTTTCCGCAGTTTCTGAGAAAACAAGGCAATGATTACATCCAGAAACGTACTCACATGTAATGAGACGTGAAGTGGAAAAACTGCATTTGCAATTATATTTACTAGTAGAAGAATCAAGGAGTGAGTAACTTATATTTGTGAGAAAAAGCTGCAGTAAACTCACTGGACATTAAAAGTGAAATCTCTGACATAACCACAGACAGTAGTAATGAAAGAAGGCTTTCAAGAAATATGTAGCAGTTCTCCATTATTTGGGGTATATTAGACCTCCAGCAGCAGTTTTTTGTTCAGTTTCAGGCATCACACTTTCAGTGAGCTGAAGTGACTGAAGACGGCTCGAAACAGAGTAACTACAATGCTTAGACATTTAAAAAACACGCTCTGCAAGAAAAGATTGAATCACGATCGCTCAGTCTAAAGAGGAGGTAACTATAGTGAGAGATATGGTAACAGTCCCCAACATGTTAAATGCCACTTCAAAGAGGGACAAAGTCTATAAAGAACCGAAGAGGAGCTAATGAGTTTAAATTTTAACAAGGAATATTCAGGTTACATTGTAGGAAAGTTGCCAATGAACTACCCAGGAAGTTCCAAAACTCGTCATTTTATTCTACAAAAAAATATAGACAAAAACAGTTTCAGAACTTCACGATCAAAATTTGGGTGTGTGTTTTGAAGATCCTTTCCACCACCACCACCTCCTCATTTGCCCTGTGCTCATATAAAATTAATTTTAAAAATAAAGTTTAAAAAAAAAAAAAAAGGATTATCATATTTGGTCAGCCTAGGCAGAGAAACAGAATGACCATGTTTAACACAAGAAACATGAAACACAAAGGAACAATGCCTTTCAACGGTGTTTGCTGCTTCCTACTTCACCTTTTACAGTGGCAGCAGATGAACAGGTGACAGCAAAAGCCAACCACCAGCACAAAGAAAAACAATCTATTCACTTGCAGTGTGCAAACTAAGAACTAAAATTAAACTGACAGATTACAAAATTCCAGATATTAAATGCCAACATCCTACTGATATAATGAAAACAACTAATTAATTACAGATTTTGTAGTCTATGAAAGAGTAATTGAGTCCTTACATCCCAAAGCACTCTCTACCTTCAAGCGAAGAATAAAAACTTCTCCTGTTTCTGCTTCTCTGACTCTTAAGGTACTGAGAGAATACAAGACTCAGTGGTGTTGCTTTCCCAGCTACCAGGTACATACAGGAAATAGTGCTACTGTCCTTGCCTTGCCTTGCTAGTGTTTCCAGTATTCTTCCTACTCATTTCAAATAAATGTCATTTATATTGCAACCCCTTAAATTTCATTGCTAGATTAGTGTAATAGCTACATCCTTTCCTATAAGGAAATGCAGTTGCTACAGTAAAACTATTTTTTCTATTCCACACGCCATGATATAGTGGGAGGCATTACAAAGTAAAATCTGGACATTTGAATGTCTAAATGAAAAGGGAAGTACAGCCAAGGCACAGTATTACTTACACAATGACACTAATCTTACATTTTAAAAAACTAACACTCCTTTTAAACCAAACTGAATAATACAACTATAAGATCATAGTTAGAGTCAAAATTCAAATCTACTACCTGAACTGATACTTCAGTTCTTTGTGGCACTGTGTTAGCTTGGTAGGTGTAAGCAATGCTCTCGGGAACAGAGAGTGAAAAATACGAACTACATCCTGGAATTCAAAAGCAATCCTACCAAACGACAGAGGTACAGCAAAATACCAAATTCTGGACAGGCTAGGTAAATCAATCAAAAAAATCTCTCTGAAATGGCATTGTGTCTGAGGAAACTGGAATTGGTAACAATTGCTCATGATTTAATAACTGATATGACATATATCCTCAGGAAGATTCTTCCAAAAAAGGAAAATGTTCCAAAGAGAAAACGTACACACAAAATTCAGATGCCATATATATATTTTTTTTTTTAAGAGACAGTAAAAAGTAAAATGAACTGTGAGCCAAAGTTAACCCTGTATCTTCAGTTTTATTTATCAAACTGAAAAATCTCTCCAACTTTCTCTTTTCCTGTATAAGACCAAAACTATGAGATGTTCTGTTTGTATTACAATTATACTAATTCAATGCAGGTCACTTGCATTTTACTGAATCCAGATGACATTTAGTAAGCTAAACATAGGCCAACTGGCTTTTTTTTTTTTTTTTTAAAGGCAGGGGCTGATTGCCGCTGGGTAGGTCATACAGTGGCTACAGAACACAATTGCTTGAATTACATTTTGACTAACATCAAACACAGAACTGAAGCTAAAAACTACCTCTTTTTTTCTGCATGCCTTCTAGACCTCTCATATTGAAATGTACTAATTTAGAAGTCACCCCTTTCCACCCTGAGGTGATAGATACAGATTCACCAAAGTTTTTGTTGCTTCCTCTTTCTCCACTCAGTTTAAAAGTATGCATTTTTAATATTCTAAGTAGTACAAACAATTTAGTCTCCACTTTATTTTTAATATCCCCAGTGACTAACTAACCTTTTCAAGCCTGCTCATTTGAACATACCACAGTAAAAAAGAAAAACATAGCACCCTAGATTTAGTGAGCTCTAAAAATAAGCCTCTTCTATTTCTGCAATAACATTTGTATTCTCAAATCAACCTGAACTGCCATGTAATTAGCCATACAATAGCCTTTACTGATAATGCAGAGAAACGAGTTCCAGAGGAGAAGGAAAACCCTCAAGCTTATCACCAAGAAAGACATAAACAATATGTCTTTCTTAATGTCTTAGTTGTGATCAAGGGCTGATTCTCTTTTGACAAAAACACTAGCTATAAAATAGTAATTAGGATCTATGCTATTAAATAAAATACCAGTTTAGACTTAGTGCACCTGACTGCAAATCTGTCAGTGATACTCTTTCTAATCACGTCTGGATTTGGCATCTTTATTTTTCCCCAGAAGTTATCCACCTCTCAAGTGCTATTATCAACTGCTATAATAAAATGTATATTATAAAACAGTAGCCTCACTAGTTGTTTATTCTGTAACACACTGAATTATACAAGTTAGTTATTATTTGTATCATCTCAAGGTCATGTGTCTAATTCCTCCCAATATGATCTGCTGCACTAAATTTCACCCAACAGAGGAAACAGAAGCACAGCACAACACAAATTAATTAAAATGCATTACGCTAATGGCATCCAATGCTAATTAGATGTCCACTAGACTTGGTCATCTTCAAAATACTACACACTCTGCAGGAATTGCACACCCTAGAGGAAGTCATGCAGATAAACTACTTAGTTGTACAAGATATCATCCTACAGGATATCAAGGACATAAAAGAGAAAAATTCTTCATAATTAAGAAAAAAAATTCATAGCATAAGATATTTTGGAGGCCAGAAAGATATACACACACTGAGAGAAAAGATCTGCAACAGTGTGAACTGGCCTTGCATCTATTTTCCTTTGCTTAAACAACGTTATAAACAAACCTGAAGAGAGAAGAGGAAAAAAAAAACAAACAAACAAGCATCTATCAAGACTCCAACATTATTTAGCCTGGAATATTTTACAAAATTTCGTAAGTGTTGAGGTTGGGTCTGTGGTCTGTGTTTTATTGCCCTGTCCAAACACTTATTAATCATATTTTCTACATTTTTGTTAGAGTGTGGTTTAACCTACTGCATTTTGTTCCATTCAAAGGCATGTATCATAGCTTCTCTACAATGACTGACACTGCAGAGAAAAAAGAATAAGTGAAAGCAAAGCCCTGTTACTATAGGTACACACAGAAATAACATTCCTTCACAAACAGTTTGGGGAACAAAAATTTATAGCCTATATTGCTGAAAAAAAATTACAGTTTTGCAATGTGGCTGTTGCAATCACTCAAGTATGCAAACAATATAGCAATAGTTGAAGCAGTGACTAGAAATACTGATATCGTATAAATGGGCCATATCATACCCTTAATTCCTAGCAGCTTGTCCCCAGTTTATACAAAAATACCTCAGGGCAGAGAGAGGAAAGGATTTCTGAATGCACAGGTTTTTCAAGACATGGCAGCCATATACAGTTACATGTAAATGGCCTCTCCTCTCTCCTCAAATGATATGTTAGCAATCATACTCCTCAAGCAGTACGATAACTATTCACTCAGTAAACTGCATAGTTCACAAGAAAAGCATCCCGAAAAGCATCTTCAAGACTCATCTTGCTTGAACAGCCTTTGAATGGCAGGATATGTTGCAACACACGTCTGGAACTACCAAGTGAAGGCTTTGCAGATCTGAGAAACGTACACTTTGAAAACCACGAAGAACTTGCATCTCTCTCTCTTGCTCTAATTGTATGTATTCATTCCACTCAAGCAGCTTCACAGAAATTCCTCTATCCGGCCTGAGATAAGAGTATCTAGAAAGCTCCCTTTTAGCAGAGACAATAGACACAAGAAATATTGCTAAGCAAGTAGAAAAATAAAGCATGAATGACATCTACATTAGCTGAGGGATGCATGCAATTTGAAAAAAGTATCAGCTGGTTAGATTCCCAGCATAAGGAAATAATAACCTAATCCCTACAAAAGTCTGCACGGTCAAAGTTAATCAAACTCCTCCATTCCTCCTCAGATCCAAGGTGAACAATAAGGAAGACTCTATTAAAAGATGCAGGTTGAAGGAAATGACTACAGATTCAAGAATTTCTGAGGGATACCACAGTCACAGAATGACTGATATTGGAAGGGACCTCTGGAGCCATCTTGTTCAATCCTCCCAACCAAGGAGGACCACTCAGAGGCAGATGCCCAGGACTATGTCCAGACGGCTTTTGAATACCTCAAGTATGCTCCAGAACACTTCCTAGCTGAACAGGGTTCCTAGCACTCAAGTACAGCAGGATAGAATTAAAAGTTCCTCATGGAAGCAAATAAATGGAGAAGTAGTAACACAAGTGATAAAAATCCCAAAGAAAAGGCTTGACATGAAATAGGAAGAATCATTATTTCCTGTGGATTTTCAAGGCAAAAAGACCTCCTTTGGAACTCCCCTATCCCAAAGGATAAGTTTTGAAGCATTGTTCCAGACCCATGTTTTTCTGAAAAGTGTCACAAACTATTCCTGACAAATATTACACTATTGAGCTTAAGGAACAAAGAGCTTCACAGGGACTTGAAGTTTGCTTGACTTCTTGCTTTCTCAAGAGACTGATCCTTACCTGAGAAAAAGCAATCACTCTCACAATATCACTCCTCTTGGTCGTATGTATATACAGTGCCCTCAGGCCACAGAGGAGCTCTTATGTATAAAATTTCTGATGTGAATGATGAGAGGTAGATGTTGTCATCGTGTTAGAACAGGACAAAGACTGAAGCTATACCAAGCAACCGCAGTCTCAGACAGATTCTCAAAGTCAGCTATGTGCTAGGGCAGTGTGAATGCAAATTCCAGACATACAGTCCACTCATCCAGGCCAAAGCAATATGCTAATATAAAACAGGACCACCATACGACTTTGCATTAAGAGTGCCATGTATTTCTGGAACACTCTTTCCTCTATCACCATATTTAGAGCTTACGTCGTCTCTCTGCAACCCTACACAATTAGCCCAACACCAGACCGCACAGTGCACCCGAACCTATTTCAAATCAGAAATGAGAGCAACTGATTTGGAAGACAGCAAGAGCTGGAAAGCCGCTGAAGACCACTGGCTTAAACTTCAGGTAGAGAAAGGCTGGGCACACTGCCTGAAGACACAGCACTCAACCTGAAAGCACCGAATGCAAATCATAAAGCAAAGATTTCCCTAGAACAGAAAGCAATCCCAGAAAGTGTAGAGGGTGGTATCTTAATCACTCCTCCTTGTAAATAGCCAAGAGAAACTGCAGGAGCTATGTGGGGCAGTGCTCTGAAACAATGACTTGAAAATAGCACAGCACACTCCAAAGAGCCTTCCCTGTGGCAGAGCCCCAGGCACTGCATAACCAAGACCACCAACAAGTCCCATGTCTAGCGAATTACTTTCTTTGTCCATAAATGGATACGCCCACTGAAGAAGGAAATTAGCCTTCATAAGTTAAAGGGAACATAAAAACATAACTAGGAATGGCATAAAGATGATTAAACAAGCTATCCAACCAGGATGAAGAGCACTCACTTGAAGAAATTATTCACTTATTTTAAAAAAGCCTTTATTTTGAGCAGTAGCAAACTCCACAGTCAAGCCTAAATCAGCTGACATACACAAGGAAAGGGAGATGTGAGATTGTTCCACCTTTCCTTTACACAGAAAAACAAAGAGAAGCAGCGTGAACATACCTATTACAGACTGCTGGCCTGTAATGGCAACGTTAGACTGACACAGGCAATGATTTAGAAGACAACCACGTAAAGAGAAAAGCTAGTTGCTTGAGCTGAAATTCAAGCACACATGAAACTACGAAGTTGATCTTAAAAACAGCAGCAAAAGTTTTAGATAGGATAAATCCAGGATAAATTCCTTCAGAGATTCAATGCCTGTAATTACATTTTTCATTAAAAAACCACCAATAATTGAAAGTTTTCATGTGAATCTGCCCAGCAGTAGAGATAAATATAGGATGATTTACGAGATGCTCTACCTAATTCCACCCCAAAGGACATATCTGACATTCAACTGATGCTGAAAATGCGTAAGAAGACTCATTTTCTACATAGTAGTTAAGCATTACTTGGACATCCTTTCTCGGCAATAAAACTGAGAGTGTCTTGGTTTAGTACCAGATGGAGATTTAAGTTCACTGGAGCTCTTAGGCATAAACATTTTGTGAAGGGCTATACAGAAACCAACAGTCTGCACTCACGCTCACCAATAAGACATCATGCAAGTTACTAAACAAACAATGCATTCCAAGTGTTATTAAACACGGAAACTAAAAAATAATTCAGAAATACTCATTTTTTGCCTGAATGAAAACAGCCACTTTTAACAAGGCTTTATTTGCAAATATATAGAATCAAAGAACTTCTCCGTGTGCGTGTGTGCCTGTGTATCTATACAGAGTTTTTCGAGAGACAAATTCATAAATATATATTCCTGCACATAAAAAATGAAGTTCTTTGTTTATAGATATTGAGATATGTTTACGGATTTTATATATACACATATATTCCTCTCAAAGAACTAACTCCATAGATATAGATATTTAAAAAAAACAGTAACAATAGAAATTTGTTGCTTTCTTCACCTTCATTCAATGGAGGCAGGTTTCCACATGTCTGGAAGTAGCTGGTAACCATGGGAAAAAAATACAAAGAATGCAATGCTCATTTTTGTCTGAAAATACTGAGGCTCCTTACCATCTTCTAGACGCAAATTTTTAAAATTTGTTGCTCTGCCTCTGAACAAGACTTGCCTGTATTTCCCTAGCAAGGCTGTTTGTATTGGAGATGAAGCATAACTCTAGGGTACATGAGCACAAGGTACAGCAGTTAAGAAATGGTGAATTCTTAAAATATATTAGTTACACCCCATCAGCTACTCACATGCACACCCTGCACTTACAGTTACTGTTTTTTCTCTTTAAGAAGCTGGTGTGCAGAGATAACAAAATACAGGTGAAACTACTACTACTGAAAAATCTGAAAACAGAGGTTCCCCCTGTGAAGGGATCACCATGGCTGGGTTCTCATCTTCTGTGTGGAACAGAACTTCAATCTCTCAAGGAGACTTTGCCAAGCTTCACCCCTGTGACTTTACTTACCTCTTCTCTGCTTGCATACTGGAGAGCTCCCCTTTGCCTAGCCAAAGCACCAGGGATACGAAAGGAGGTGGAAGAGATGAAAATTCATGTGGAAATTGGGAAAAAACCCCCAACACTTCTGCGCACATCTTGCCTGACCCTAACAACTCAGACTAAGTTTCAAAATTTGGCTTTAACTTCTGGTAGAGGACCAGCCAATAACTACTCTGGCTCTAAACAGGGCCATTTAAAACCTTCCACTTCTAGAACAGGTACCTTTACCTGCCAAATGACACTTTTTTTTTTTTTTTTGAGAACCAGTGTTTATGATTAAAAACACTGATTAAAAATAAAAAAGCCAAGCACACATATTTAAACTGTCTGTAACAAGTAGTCATCTTCATTTTTTTAGAGAATACTCAATAATTTCACTAGATAAATTATAAATACACTTAATGATAAATTTAAGAAGAGAAAACATATAACTTAACGCCTAAATTTGCCAGAGGTTCTGTAAAGAACAGCATCCAAAACCAACACATCTTACCTTTGCATATCATCCCACCAGCACTAGCCTCCTCTGCCATTTGGACTTAACACCCCATACATACAAATGACTCTCTCAGGGAAAGAAAAGCCGTCTTTGGTTGACCATCATTAGAATGGTTATTTGAAACTAGTAATCACACAATTCTTTCAATTCTTATCGTATTACCAGTATTTTATCGGAAACAGATGTTAGCAGCACAACTTAGTAAGAATTATTGAACAACTTTTCTTTCAATTTCATAACAAATTAGGCAATGCTTAGTTGATGCATCTGAAAAAAGTTACTGAATTGCAAGCCCTAAGGCACAGGGCTGGTGTCATAATTTAAACCATCACCATCTGAAATGCAAAGGCATTAGAAACATAATGTTCTACTCTGTAAAACACATTTCCCTTATAGATGAATTTGTTAATAAATTCTGAAGCCTCAATAGCAACCAAAAGCTATCATTTCAATGTCAAAAGTCTAGTAGAATTCTTACGAACATAATAATAAAATTCCCCGGATGTTTATAAATAAGTAGCGAAATACAAATAAATAATTAAATACATTTTTTAAATTAAAGCCAATTTGGGCATAGCAAAAATGAAATTATTATAGAGTTTTTGATTCCTATCATGAAAGCAAAGCAAAGCTAGAGAAGAGAATAATGTAGAAGTCAAACCATCCTGTGTGTACATTACAGCAGCAGAGCCCAGGTAACAATTCTCCAATTTAAACAGAAAGGAAGATATTTTCAGTACCTGTTTTTAGCTCCAGATTTGGTGTCTTGGCCCCTAGTAAACCAGTTTACCGCCTTTAAAGTCACTCTGAGAGGCTATTTTTATAAATATAACTGTCAAAGGAAACCAATAAAGGTGGAGACTTTTGTCAATTGCTGAAATTCTGGAGTGTGAAATTACTTATTTTGGCAACATGCATCAAGAGCATCTTTTGATCAAAGTAATGTTATAAAAGGCAAAAAAAAAAGTTCCTGTATCAATGCCAGGTTTGCCAGTCTCCCTCTACTCACCGTGTGTCTCCTAATTCCTGTCATTAATTAAATGTGTTACAAACATAATTATGACGTCCACGATAGACCTTCTTCTTCTGTTAACATTAAAGGTTAATTTTAGGGAAAAAGAAAGTTCCCTTCAGGTGTGAAAGAAAGCTGAGCCAACCATGTGTTTATTTTCTGAATATAGGTAAGGAATCAAGGTAACATCCTAACTAGACTATTAAAAAGCAGTAGGAAAAGAACACAGTGCATGAAAAAATACCTGGAAGACACATATGATTTAACAGCTTAAGAAAATGAACATTATACCCATCAACTTCATCTATAAGAAAAAGATAAAGTACTAAAGGGGTCAAGAACAAACTCTTATATTATGGGCATGTTAGTCTAGTTGATTTTTATCAAAGCTCTTTTCAGACAACACTAAAGCAGCTTTAGGAATCTTAATCCTAGATCAGAAACACTGCAAAAGAATATACTGTTCTCCTCCAGTAAGTTAATCTATAAAAAAAAATTTTCATATGCTAAATTTTGCATCAGCTAACTTCATGCTGAACTAAATCTTAATCTAACCTGAACATGCACAAAGTCGACAAGCCAGCAGCACAAATCCTGCAGCGTATGCTTTAGCCGCTTGGTGAAATGTACTTCTGCGTCCGCACTCAGTCCAGGCACTATGAATGAATTTAGTATTAAAGGTTATGAATTACAACCTGAAACAGAAGGTATCTTTTACATGGGGAGAGGTAAACATGGAAACAAGCTCGGAGGCCAGGTATGTTATTTTGGGTACAGAGGCACGTCAGGGCAGTGCACTGCTCCTGAGCTGGAGCCATGTCATGTCCTGCCCTCTGACAGCACAGCTGTCAGAGGGAGCATCCACCAACTTTTCAACACCTATCCAGAAAGAAATGCCCTCTAGCTTTCAGCCTGTCCTACTGTTCACCCAGGCCTACAGCAGTAAGACCTTCCTCTAGCACCATCAGCTTACAGTCCAGTCTAGAAAAGAACCTTCCAGCACTTCAAACTCCACGTAATTTCACACCAAGCAAGTGGCAATGCAACCAGTTGCTCCACAGTCACAATTTATACTTGACAATTCACACGACTGCTAGAAGGATCAAGTTCTAAGAAACTTTGTGTCAATTTCTCTAAATAATTTAATTATTCTGTTTAACAACAGCATGTTTTACAAATTAGGAACTTGCATATGCTCATTTTCACCACTAAGAATCAAATGCTAGCCACTTCTAAATATCAAAAAACACAGCTTGCACAAATTAGTCATAATATTCAGAGAAACTAACAAAAAGCAAGACATTTACAGTACACACACAGTTGCTCCAGAGAAACTCTTGGAGAAAACTGAAAGGGCAGCAGTATGGGCAAAGTTCACTTGTGTCTGGATGTACCTGCCCAGTGTAGACATAACCTCTGCCCCAGGTTAGAGTTCATGATTATTACATTTCTTTAGGAACATCCCACTTGAAACAGATGACTGTTTCAACACATGCATGTCAGTTTGCCAATACATCTTGTGCTGGCTGATGCTATCTGTTTTACATTTTCATAGTATGAGAAAAGGAGCAGCAGTAAAGAGAATACTGGGCTGCCACCTCTAATGCCAAGCCTAAAGTCACAGCACCAGGACACAGCATGGAAAATACAGCACCTTAGGAACCCATGAACTCCATCAGAGGTACTCTCTTTTCTGGGAACAGATTACTTCATTATCTTCCAAAATTATTCTAAATTTCTGGGGGAGAATGGAAAATGTAAGACACCTTAAACTTCTCAGACTGTCCAGGGTTCCTGTAACTATCACTATAAATCTGATTTGCTCCACCAGAACACCAACTTTTTTCTTTTTTTTATCATTAGCGGTATAGCATGGAGCTCAGGAACATATATTGCAGAGGACGCTTCTGTCAGTAAAGCAGAGTTTTTCAGGCAGGTAGGTAATGACAACCAGTATTTGCAAGAATTATGTCCATGTTTGGGTTTCTGAAACACAAACTGATAATGCCTTAAGATTTGTGGCGTTTGGAAAAACATATATGTAATTTTCATAATGTGAATTCTCAGATACAGTAAAGAAGCACAAAAGAAAGTAGAATCTGGAGGTAACACTCACGTTGCCTTTATTTTTTTCCCATGGGAATGCAAGTAATGACAGCTCATATCTGGAATAAAACCTTGGATCCATACAGATCTGCTTTAAAAGCAGACGAACCGTGTTATCTAAAAACTATGATTTTTTACTCTACTTTTCTGCAGGTAGTTATTACAGCTTTCAAACACAGCTTTTTCAGACATAGGATATCAAAAATACTTCTTATATCTCAATGCATTTTAAAAACAGCAGAACAATGCAAACTGGCATTAGTACAAAAAATTCTAATTAAAAAAAAATAAAATCACAAATTATATACCCAAATCATTTGAGTTAGTTCGCAAAGTACTGACTGTGTGTTAAAACTTTGTCTAAGTATTTAGTCAGTAAAATAAAAGGCTGAGCCAGGCTGATTTCATTCTTCTCTAAAACCAGGGTGGTCTACGGGCAATTTTTGATACCACTGGTGTTGCCAGGGAAACAAAATGAAAACAGGTGCCATCAAACACAAATTAAAGATTTAGTTCTATTTTAAACCACCTTAAAACAAAGTTTCCATAAACTTAACCGATACTACTACAAATTTGACAATACTTTATAACAAGAAAAGGATTATAAGTTGTCTTTAGACCATCAAGTTTTAACTGAAGCAAATTTAGACTGATTGGCAATCCTTCCTCTTAAATAAATAAATTTCTTCATTAAATATGCATCATCCTCTTTAAAAAATCACCTAGTGTACATTTTAAGGCAATATAATACCATGACAGAAACAGGGTACATGCAGTCTTAATAAGCTTCCTTCATTTCAAATTTTATCTTCCTCCCAATCCAAGCAATTTTTTAGATTTTTTACGAAGTAAACAAGCAGTATAGGCTTAAAGCACATAAAAATCTTCTGGTAAGTAGCAACAGAAGCTTAATATTTCCCTCGTAATCTGATTGCGGTTTTCTCCCACATATTAAAAAATCAAATATCCCTTCAACTAAAATCCAAATAAATACACTTCTGCTTTTAAAACGTGTAATAACGTGGTAAGAATTTAGCAATACAGCAGTCAAGTCTCTAAAGCACTTCCTCCAGGTCAACTAGCTATACTGACAGAAAACATATTTAAGAAAAAAATGAACATACCATTCACTCCAATAAATAAACATTAATTCAAGTTTCCAAGACTGTCTTAAAATTGTTTACCGAGTTCTTTTTTGGCTTAAAAAGACATTTGTTGTACACAAAAACGAAAACAGACATTTCAATTAAAAGCAATATACAGACTCTCTCCTCTTCAATGAAGCTAACTGCCAGACTCTCAACAAAAATTAACCTTGTATATTTAGTGCTAATCCTAGAACCTGAAAGATAATAGAAATAAAAAGAAATTGAAGTATATTCGTAGCTAATATGTATAGCTCTTCACTTAAAAGTCTTAAAATCTGCGGTATTTTTTACAATATCCCACAAGGTATTCTAGAATTGCTAATAAAAGAAATTCTCCTAAAACTGTGCATAGATGCCTTGCTGAATTATTTTCCACATCCATAGTGCAAGTCAAACAGAAACTGAATAAATTCAGCATACAATGACATGTACAAATGATGGAAAGTTGGGTTTTTGTTTTTTTTTAAAATAGCAATGGCTGTAAAGCTCATTAATGAAAAAGCCTTATCGTGTTAAACCTGTCATTTTAGATTTCATGAATATTGATGATTTACTACAAATTGCCCATTTCAAATAAAATTTTCCTGAGATCTTCAAGTTGCAAAGTAATTTTACTTTGCACTCTGATCTATGTTTACAGTATTACAAACATCACAAATGAGCAAATCTATAGCAATTTAAGACACTTGAATAAGCTTTTTGGTGGGGGGTTGTTTGCTTGTTTGCTTTTAACATTTGCCCAGGGAGAAAGCAGCCAGCTCAGCCACAGCGCATACTGTTTGAACCTACGCCATGCTAGGTCTGTCAAACACATTCCGGGCTTTACCCTCATTAACAGTTCTATCAAATAATCTTTAACAATGCTTACAGATGTAGGGCTTGAGGCAATGCTCACTCAAGTCATCAAGAATATTTCCATTAATTTCATGGCTTCATTCAACCTCTGTTTACAGTTCCAACATCTTCGAAAAATAATTTTCCCAGGTCCAACATTTCCTACTTAAGCGTCTTGTAAATAAATAGGTAGCATCATGGTATGGTCCTTTTTTCAGATTAGCACTTCTAAGAATCTGAATCACTCACAGAAGATGCACAGCATTACATGAAACTAACCAATATCAAACTCTCTTTCCAGTTATTTTAGTTACAAGTTTCAAGTTAACGCACTTGTGTGTAATTATGAAATTACTGTACTGATCCTCCGCTTACTTTGAAAGTGATTAATCAAAGTCAGAGAAAACCAACCATCAACTGAAGCATGTCTCAAATTTCCTATTCAGGGCTAAGTTTAAAAAGATGCACTAATTTAATTTTAATTAAATCCTCATTTAGAAGCATGGAATAAATGTTTTCCATTTAATTCAAATTAAACTCCAGTTCCAGTACAAATTTCAAATATTCTCTGCTTCTGCTACTTTATTACACAACAGATTAACATTTCCTTTTTGCACATATATGCACCAGCAAACCCAACATAATTTAAAAATGAAAAGAATTTATACTTTTAACAGTAATAAACATTTATTCTACTTCCAAAACTTCTAGTGACATAAAGAAAATTCTAGTGATGTGAAGGAGTGACAATGCATTCTCTAAGCCACAGTCAAACATGTATGCTAGATTCTATAACTATTCTATAACTTTTAACTGAACTTTATTTATATTGCAACAGTTTTGTTACATGAACTTTCAAGCCATCTCTTCACTGAAAAGCAAGATAGAGAGATGCAAGAAAAAAGGAGAGTAAATAAAAAAAGCAGTATCTATAGGAAGACAACAATTACACACATCAGATTGTAGACTTTTACAAAAGCTTTAATGTGAACAGGAATAGGATGCTGTCATCCTCCAATTTAATCATTGAACACATCTCAAGTAATCTAGTGTTTTCACAGCAAATCAATGCCAATGTTGTATCATGAAAGAGTTCAATAAACCAGAGAGATCTGTCAATCCTTTGTTTGGGAAGCCATGTGGCAGAACCTCTCTGAAAAGTTCCTTGGGCTATTATGGAGAAAATTTTTATTATCTGTTAAGTTTTGCCAGAGAACAAATGGTATTTTTCCTATCTTGCTTTCACAGTGGTATTACAAATCTCTCCTTTCACATAAAATGGGCTGCTGTTAAGCATACTATCCCTTTGCATATCAAGCCGTGCAGTCTTGGAAACCAGATGCTGCCATGCTGGCACATCATTCTCTAGGAGGCTCAGTACATGTCACTGAGTCTAGTAAAGTCAAGCAATGAACTATTGATTGAAGTTTAAGAAAATAAATAAAATATCACATGCTGTATTTCATATGTTTTGCAACCAGATACTTTTAAACTCGTCTTCAGTGTCTGAGGACAACTCACATACCATTGCTTTTTAGTCCATTTATATATTTTGAGTAAGCCATGCCATAGCAATTTTCATTAAAATTCTATGCTAGGCACCTTGAAAAACTGAAAGAAATTATACTTCTGTATCACAAGAAACTAGACTATACCCCCAGAACACTTCCCTAGGTTGACTTCCTCACTCATCAGAATTTTTCCCCTTCTCCTCTACAGCAAGTCCATAGGAGGGCTGATCACAAACAAGTAAGCAAATTAAATCCTTTTGAAATTCACTGCCAGCATTCATTCTGCAGGCATTAAATATTAAAAAATAAGTTATGTTCAAAGGGTACTATGTCTGTATCTATGACTAGCATTTCCACAAAGAAAACCAGCTTAAGAAAGAAAGCACTTGAAATCACCTTACACATATAAGTCAACACCACACATATTTTAACTAAAATCATAAATCGTAACTTTAAGTTTGGAGAACTACATACATTTCGAAATGAAAAAATTTTTAAAATCTACAGAGCAGGATCTCTGCACCTCTATGAGCAGCTTGCCCAGGAGCCACAAGTGAAACTTCGACAGAAAATTGTTTTTCTGCAGGACCACAATTTGCCCTTTATTTAGTTTTCAATTCACTGCTAAGAATAACTCAGCCACCATGAAAAGTAATGTCAACCTGACACAGTTACCAAGTACCTAAAAACTCTCTTTTTACCTAGTAAAAATGCCATTACTGTAATAGTTAACAGTTGCCTCAATTGTATTGCAGAAAATTTAGAAATGTATTTCCTCACATTAAGGTACGTATAACAACCCACAGAAAACATGCTTTCATATACCCATTAAAGAATAACAGTTGACGAAATAAGCTACCAAGTCCAATTGCTGTTATAATCACAGCAGTTCTCCTGGTGATCAGTAGATCTACTATCTAGATATCAGGATTCTAGCAAACTCTAAGCAAATATTTCATTTAGGTAGGACCTCAGGTACTTGCTCACAAAAAATGGAAACATGCATAGATATGCAAGCTCAAATGTACACAATCATTCATTTTAATTTGCCCAACATTTATCGTCTTATTCCAGAAGCCTTGTTGAAAGGAGTCAAATCAGGAACAGGGTGTTAGGACCTGGTCTGCACCTCAGCAATTACTTACCACACCATAAGAAGTTCAGGTAAAGAGGTCTGTTCACACACTATAAAAAATGATCATTCATTTAAAATAAATAAGTAAATATGTTTATTTTGACGAGTAAAATAAATCTTGAAAGAAAAGGCATTTAGCATCTTTTTTTAATGTACTGCTGAAAGTATTGTCTCATCTATTTTGGTTTTCAATTCATACAAAAATCCCCACACAGCAATTATTCACATTTTGATCAGAGCAGGTGGACAGGCTGCTTACTAATTTGAATTAGCAGCATATTTAATTAAAATTTAAAGCTTTCCTTTGTTAAGAACCCGTAAGTAAGTCAGTCACACTTCCTTTAAATTTAATCCTGAAAAGTTGTGGAATTAAAAAAGAAAACTAACAAAGATACAATACCCAGGTCAGCACTGGTATTAGTATAGATGCAACTGGTCTGAACCACATACTACTACTCACTCAAGGAAAAAATGTCACATATTCCATTAGAATACGGACTTGTATTTCTCATGGTGATTTACATGGCAAGCAATTTCCTTGAGACTGATTTTTCTTCCTCAGTCTACACAGAGAACATACTTTATCTTCTGTTAGACAAATACAGTCTGGTGTTAACAGTGTTTATTTTTTTTTTTCTTAAATAAAGTTGTAACACCTATTTGAAACTTTGGCTATAAATAGTACCAGAGGCAAATACATTATGAATCAACACTCACCTTCAGCTGCACGTAAACTGAAGGCCTCTGGAAGTTTCCCCCATGAAGTTCTGCTGTATCACAGCAATAGCATTTAAAGATGGAAGAACAGAATAAGGTGGAGAAGGAGGAAGGCTTTGTGGGGGAACACTCAGCCATGAAAGGTCTAAAATCCCGTCTAATTTTATCAATATGCCCAACCAGAAGAGGCCTCAAAGGACAGGTAGGAAAGCTACAAAAATGTCAGTTTGTTCCTTAGGACAAGCATTTTTTAGAGTCGACTTCAGACAAGCTCTGCAGTTTCCTTAAATAATTACTAAGTTTCAATCATAATAAATTTACAGATAGCCAGCTGACACTCTGGTTTTGCAATTACCTTAAGTTGACTTGGCTGATGCCCAAAGACAGATGACCCATTTCTTCTACCAGTCCCAGCCACACATTTTTGTCCCCACCTAGTCTGAGCACCCTGTTAACAACATCATCGAAAGCTACTTCTTGTTACTTGGTTAGTTTTCAGATGGATCCATTTTCTGATCTAGCTTATCATGTGACCACCTAAACACTCATTCCAGCAGAAATGGATGTTGAAAATGCATGGAAACAGGTAGGAATACCACCCCTCTGCATCCACTGCCTGCATTTAGGTCTGTATAAAGCAAATACAAAAATTCCATTTAAAGCCTAGAGAGGGCCAAAGGTCTTACAACAGCTCTTTGAAAACCCTGCAACAAAACATATGCTTCTCCAAGTCCTCTGCTGTCACAACCATGTCACATCAGTGACTTAGGTCCCCACTACAAACACATATTAT
Organism: Cnemophilus loriae; assembly: GCA_013397755.1. NCBI lineage: Eukaryota > Metazoa > Chordata > Aves > Passeriformes > Corvidae > Cnemophilus > Cnemophilus loriae. The sequence continues at coordinate 1,790,486 of VZTF01006132.1, read as the reverse complement.
GTGCACTTTATATCATCACAGCCCACTGTCATTCTTGTACAAGATTGTGAAGAGTAGTAAAATAATGAACAGTAATGTACAATCAAATATCCATATTTTAAACTCTTTAAATATTAGCTCACTCTATCTTGATACAGCAAGCAAGAAGACCTCAAGTTACAAATTAACAGTGTCTCATAGAAAGTTCCTAAAAGGTAAAGGACTTTTAGAAGTTAATTCAAAGTCTTTTCTAGCGATAACCAAAAGCACTAAAATAAGAAAACCATATACTTTTACAAACCTAGTCTAATTTACAAGCAGTAATGCTGAGATAAGATAGGTGAACTCTTAAAGAAAATAACAGAAACCAATGAGGTAACACCATCTGTTGGAGAGAAGAAATGCAAGAGTGACTACACAAAAAGACAGAAGTGGTTTTTCTTTTTTCCTCTCCTCAATTTCTGGCACAGAAAAGGCATACAGCAAAATGTCTTCTCAATGGCTGAAAAACTGGTCCCAATCTGACTGCCATGCTCCACGTGACACCTCCTTTTCTCTTACAGCCCTGCAGAGCAATAATTCTCACTTCAATCTCCGGTTTTAATGCAATATGTTGAGAATAAAAAACTGGGAAATTGTAGTTTATTATAAGATACATCAGGAATAAAAGGTTATTACAAACAGAGTAGTCCAGGGTGGAAATGAGGCAGGCTAAGCAGGAGGCATGGATAATCTGGGTAAGTGCCATGGAAAAATAAATATCATGATTGAACTTAAGGCAAATGGAAGCAGTTCAAATTGGATTCCTCCAATTCACTGCAGAACATGTGATGCCCACATGTCCATTTCCAACAAACTTCACCATAAAGAAACAAAGACCAATACTGTGAAGTGTTGAAAAACACATCTAGCACCAGCTTCTTCCACGCCGCAACAATGTGAATTGTGGCAGCTGCCCGATAAGCATGAAAGAAAAGACTTAGGGCTCTTTTTAGCTTTTTTTCCCCCTTCTCTTTTGTAAGAGAGCTACCAGCATTTATTTGAAGCACATCAACCTGTCAGTAACTGCTGACCTTGCAAAGAAGAGTAAATTTTATAAAACACACATTGCAGTTCTATAGTTGGTCTAAAAGGGTCAAAAGCAGTAAGTCCCCTCAGCCCATTTCCTCTGTCCACTACATGCTCCTACAACCTCTCTGGCCCAGTTCTAGGAGGTTTCTATCATGTTAATGTTTCAGAACATCAGTTCCTTTATACAGCTCCATGTGAGGCTATAAAAATGTTAGTGCTTGCTTAACAGAAAGGTCAGTTACTCCCAGCTACGGACAGCCTGTGTCTAACACCAGCAGCCCACACTTAAACTGATCATAAAAATATCAGCCTTGCAGGAATAACTGATCACACGAACATAAGGAAAAATTTTTGTAAGGGTGGCCTAGAAAAGGACCTCAAAAAGCACCATGTTTAAGTTTAAAGATTAGCTTTATAGCAAAGTGTTATTAATCTACTTGTTATTAAAGCCAAATACCAGCAGCAGAAGGATCACATGAAAACTATGCAGCTTAAAGGATGTTCCACCAAAAACAATTCTTACATGACATTTTGAGATCATGGCTTCATTAGCAAAGACAGAGGATATTTCACAAGCATTTTACCAGCTTTTAGCAAAAAAGCAAAATCACAAATACTACAGTAAAACAGTCCATTCTCTGTGGTCTCATTACAGATGAAAAACAGGGTATTTAGAAATAATAAGGATAGATATCACATGCAGAGGAGTGACTGAACAAAAGAGTTAATGGTTTAAATTAAGTTTTGTTGGTGGTAGGACATAAATATTTTAACACTACAGGACAGCATATATGCTGCCATCAATGGGGACATGGGAACTCAGCTGTTAAAACATTGCTGCAGCTTCAGAGGAAGAGATTGAGTCTTGCTCCAGAACCACAGTGAAGACCTCTTTCATTAGCTCCACTATAAATTGCTAACTGCTCATCACAGCAGAGCAATCAAAGGCAGATGCAAACATTGTTAGCCACATTAACCCTGGCTGCTGCACAGTCTCCTGCAATCAGCATGCTTTTAGCCCTGCTAGATGGGTTAAATCATCTAAGTGTGAGTGATTTTTTTATCAACAAATTCCTTGCTATTTCTAGTGGCAGTATCACCATGTTTTAGGGCAACCTTGAGGACATTATATTTTTTCTCTCCTTTAAAACCACCTGAAAACCCTTCTTCTTTGAAAAAAACCCACAGAAAATACAGAAATTTCACTTTTCATCATTAGCAGAAGCAGAAAAGGACTCTGACATTGAATATGTGAGGCATTCCATAATTCTTACGTGAATAAAGCATTAAAACTACTGAGCTGGCAAGTGCTCTTGACCTTTGAGCCTCAAACCAAGTGTGACAACTACAGCTCCTGTTGAACTCAGGTTTGCTGCAGAAACAAGTGAAATAGCATGGATGACACTTATGCAGTCAAATACACTATGACAGGAATACTTAACCAGAAAAAATCTGCTTTTTCTTCCCCCTCCCACCTGAAATTCCATCTTGCACTCCCCACTTCTTCTTTCCCAGCTGAAACTAGTACAATTCTTTGGAGCAGTCAGAGTGCGGTTAAGCAGAGGAAGCTATGCTTGTTTGCATGGAATCTGCTATTTCCTCTCTGCCAAAACACTTGTTTAAAGAAGTCATGTAATATTTCTATTAAGCTGTAAACGCAGTTGACAAGGAAACGGCCTACTGGCAGTGCATTACCTTTGTGGCAGTGCCAACCAGCCTACAGCAAAATAGTGCGCATTGTAATTTCACTGTGCATTCCCAGGCAACAAAATTGTGCCTTACATAAATACCACAGAACTCCAGCAACATCTAGAAAAAGCAATGAAAATTTGCCCAAGCTTTCATGCTTGCCTGTATCAATTCTGTGTCATAACTAAAACAAAGCATCTACATATGGCCAAAAGTCCTGTGAAGCTGTATCATATGACACCAGAAAAACCATTGCAACTTAAATCTGTGTATTTCTTGTTAACCACTGTAACAACTCACTAATAAAAATTAAGAAAAACTGGAGGTATCACATACACAAAAGAGTACTAACTACATACAAGTCCTTAAAAACCATAACGTAATTTATTAACAAGAACACATGTTGTATGTAATCCAGAATTGTGTTAAATTACTTTGGCCTTTGATAGCATTCACTTGATTGCAAGAATTAAACAGATCCACAAGCATTCAAACTCAGTGACCTTTGATTTATATGCAGTATGCACATAAAAATCCTCTCTGATAATGTAGTCCTCACCTTTCAACACCTAGTGCAACTGCATAAAATGATGTTACTCAGAAGTAATTAAGGCATTTTTCTGAGAAGTATAACCAAAAATCACAGCACGATCAAAGGTATTTAATTTGTCATCAATCATTCTTCAAAATATTTTTAGAGGTTATTTCATCTTCACCTAAATTCCCATCAATATCCAGCTTCAGAGGTACTTATTTGGTTCTCAGCTTTCACCTGAGTATTTTTAGCTTGAACTGCAATTTTAAAACAGTTAATTACCTGGGAAAAAAATATGGTACAGGAAAACTATTACACTTTGCTTCCAAAATTATGTAATGTTTCTAAATGCAAATCACTCACTAGCTTTAACAGAGCTGCACACTGTCATGAAATTTCAGGAAATATCTCTCCTCCAAAGAGCGCACACAACCAAAAATAAAGAACCCCACAAACAAAAATAGCACTAAATACACTTGAATTCAGATGTGCATCACCTTACAGTAATTGTATACGAACAGTACCTTCTCTTTCTATAGTGGTGGCTTCCTTATATTAAGATCCTGATGTATGAGGCACCAGCAAAAGAAAACGGAATAAAATAATCTAGTATGCACAACATTTTTGCAGCAAATTGCAAAGATTTTTTGGAAAAAAAATATGCTTTAAGCAATATAAAGTGCCTTCTTAATTCAAAATGGGTTTAAAACAATTTAAGAATGGAGTGTTTATTGATGCTCAGTGCAATCAGCATAGCTATTCTATAGCTCATTACAAAATAATAACAGCATGACTAACAGTGTCAAGTTATCCCTAGATAAACATTGTTCCCCATGAACTTCTCCAAGTAATTCCTTTGTAACTGCTACTCCTCATAAAGTGACTAATTCTATTTACACTTTATTTTGCAAAAAGTAAACTAATTCAGTAAGAGACCTTAGGAGTCACTAACAAATAAAAGCTGTCAAGTGTTACTAAATATTAGCACTGCTCCCATAGGACAGTTCTGAATTCTTCTTTAGGTCATCTTTATTTCAAAACTGCCTTTCAAAAGAGGACAGACTCTTGCTGATGGAAGTCTCCAAGTGCAGCTACAGTATGGAACAGATTCTATGTATCACCCCAAAGCCAATTAGGAGCTTATCGCTGTAGCTCCCTCTCAAGTGGAGATAAAGGCGTTCTGAAACCTTACAGAAACACGTTGAAACACAGGGAAACTGGAGTCAATAGGAAGCAATACAGAAAGTAAAAATTGATAGTATTAAAATCTCTATTCAAAAACATACAGCTTTATGATTCCAGTATTAGGGGATTTTTGAATGTTTTGCGTGTTTGAGGTTTTTTTTTTTTTTAATACAGCAAACAAAAAATGCCACCACACACTTACCCTCATTGGGTGAATATCAGCATATGGAGGCTTTCCTTCAGCCATTTCTATTGAAGTAATACCAAGGGACCAGATGTCTGCCACACAGTTATAGCCAATCTCTTGTATGACTTCAGGAGCCATCCAAAATGGAGTTCCTATAACAGTATTACGTTTTGCCATTGTATCCTGAAATTATATTATTTATGCAATTAAACTAGAGATCATTATTTTCAGATTATTTTTATATCAATTCTATATTTAAAAGTTAAATTATCCACCCAAAGGTCAAACAGTAGTGACTTCCAATTAAGACCAAACGGATTCAGCCCATCAGCCTACCAGAGCCAAACAGGCGACATTAATCATAAACCTCAAACTAAAATTTCAAGTGGGATCATCAGGCACTTGATATACTGGGTTATAAAAACAAACAACTGAAAACTAAATAGCACTGCACTACACTAAACACTCACCGTGATAAAGAATGTTAGTTCTGCCACTACCACTAGTGGTAGTGACACTTCTCAGACACAAAATTCAAGGCAGAAGACAAAGGTGAAAGAACAAGATCAGGAGCACTAAAGCATTTTAAAATGATCTTTCCACAGTTACTTACTGTTAACTGGCCAGCCACACCAAAATCAGCTAATTTTGCATGTCCCTCGGTGTTAAGAAGGATGTTTCCAGCTTTTATATCTCTATGTATTTTTCTCATGAAGTGCAAGTATTCAAGTCCTTTAAGAGTAGATTTCAAAATAGTTGCAATTTCATCTTCTGTTAGCTGCAAGAAAACATAAAACCATTTTCAGGTATACACATAAGGTCCATGTATTTGACCTATTTAAAACATGATCATTTCATAGTGATTATTATAAAGAGCACGATGTTTGACTTTATTTTTTTAGCAGACCAGAAAAACTTAAGTTTTAAAGCTAAAAAAATGATTACATTCAATTATTAAATGCCAACTATAAAGAAAAAAGATGCGTAGACTTGGCAGGCCAAAATGCTTCTCTTAACTCTAATATATTGCAGAATCATATGCCATCACAAATGATACAGTAAGTTGCAAGTCAACTGGCAACAAGCTGACAGACATTTCATTACCAAAGAAAACACAACACAGTGAAAAAAAATTGAGACATATTTTCTTTTATATGCTTCATAAACAACACAGACTCTTGAGTAAGTCATCAGTTAGCAGTTGTTTATCCCCATCGCTTTAGATCAACACAACAGGAACACATAAGCTCCTGAACAAGTGTTATCAGAGAAACAGCAAGAGTCTCTCTTTCAGGTACCAGACCCTCTTGAGAACACTTCTCAGATTTTCATCAGCGTTTGTTCTCGAATAAAAGCAAAAACACACACATATAATTCATTCCATGTGGTGCAATTTCTCAAGGAAATACAAAGAAACTATCCATACAACTGAAATGCCAGTTAATTACAGTACACTGATGCTTTAATATAAGAACTAAACAAATGTTCTTGACACATTCTTAGAAATGCAAGAAACTGCAAAACTGAAGATGAATACTCTGATTTGGCTACAGTGCTAGGTTGCACTTTTTCCCCTCTTTCTCTACTTTTCCAATCCCACACAGAAATTAAATTAAGCAACAGCAATTCCTTCCAGTTCCAGTTCTGAAAATGTTGGTGGACATTCACACCTCCCTCCAAAAAACAACCACCACCAAAAGCCCGTAATAAACAAAAAACCCATTCACGATCACTCTAAGTCAAAAGAATGAATCAAGAAAAAGGGAAAAAAAAGTTATTAGTCAGCAATATTATCTGCACTTGAGCTGCTCACACCAAGTTTTAATTATTTAACAAACAGAACCACTTCCCTATTGCAGCTTCTATCCAGTCTCATAAAACCTGGGTGTGGAGCCCAAGGGCACAGTTACACACACATTTAATTAAACAGCAATGCCAAGCTCCAGTCTGTCCTTTCCCTGCAACCTACAGCAGTAATTCGCACTGTGTGTCAGCCCTTCCACTGAACAACTGTAACAGACAGATCCTAGTTAAAAACAAACCTGTCTGCCAAATTATTTTTCCAACAAAACAGTTCCTGGATTCAACTCATGGTATAGTAAAGAAGGACAAAGCAAAGTAGCTGCTGCTCAAATTGGCATTGCTTTTAAAAAAGTGCATGTGTTGATACACCCAAAGAGTTCCAGAGAATTTTATAAACCACTTTTTACGCAAGCAGAGGATAAAATAGATGGTGGTATTAACTCCAAGCCAAGCAGTTACCGCCTCTGCTGTGCATTATGCATTCCTTGCCTACAATTTATCTCTGAGATCTTTCAGAGTTTCTGTTCGGCGGCACACTGCTCAAAGCCTTTATTTGTGCTACTTTATGCTGACTGCTATGCTGCTTCAAAGGACTGTATGCCAGAAGAACTGAAAATCCTGTCATACACAGTTCAAATAAGACAACTTCCCTGGCATTGTGCCATGGGAGTAAAACCATCTACCTGATCTGGAGTCAACCAAGAAGGGACTTTAAATCAACTATAAGATAAACTGAAGTATAGTCAAAAGGATATCTTGAGAAATAGACAATCCTCATCACGTGAGCTAAAAATTCTATGGTGAATCACTAAAACTGTGATTATCTGCAGACTCACACTTCAGACAATTTAAACTCTAGCTATTAACAAACACTGTATCTTGAATGGTTTAAGACATGCTAAGTGTAACACTTTCTGCCCAAGCTTTGCCAAATCAGAAACACTCCATTTCAGAAACAATACAATGTCCTGAATCTCCAAAGACTTCCACGCAGTAAATCCTGAACATCCAACAGAAAATGATCCTGAGCACTGATAAATGTGTAGCAAGACAAGCATATAACTTACTGCCCACTTTCACCTATAAACAAGTATCATGAAAAACAGTGCTTAGAGGACACAGCAGTGATCTCTCTTGAATATGTTGGGTTCCTAAGGAGGTAAACCCCTAGCTTCAGTTCTTGAAAAATTAACCACATGGAGATCTTTGGATCATCAGCTCTAGATGGAGAAGTGGTTTTGTAGCTGCATGACAATATCCAGCTCTCAAAAGGAGAGGCTATTGGAACATGGGAACCAAAGGCTGGCCAAGAAGCTATGGAGCGAGAATCCAGCAAACCAGAAGAGAGTTCTGGAGTACTGCAGCCTGATGCACTATCTGGGGACCCTCAGCAAAGTAAAGCTCTAGAATGGCTAAATGTTACAGAAGAACCAAGCATTTACAAATCCAATACACAGAGTGCTCAGAAAAGCCCAGAGAAGTGAATACCACCTCTTAGAAGAAGGCAGAGAGCAAGAGTCATGTTTATCACGAACAGCAGTAACACGGAAGCACAGGAAAAGAGAAGGGACAACAGATTTACACTGTTCCAAGATACATCAATCCCAGCTCCAGACATCCTAGATTTCTCCATTTGTACTTCATATAATCATCATCTATATAACATGATGCAGTCACTAAAATCATTCCTGCTTATATTATTGCTAAACATGGCCAAGTATGTGCACAATACTACTCAGACAAAATGTTTGGCTTTAATACCTTATAATATTTAGAAAAATGCAATAAATTTCCAGCCTTAATCAAGAAGCCAAGACAGTACACTCACCTTCCCTAGACAAAATTACCTTTTCAGAAAATAATGCATTACCATATTGAACGTTACCATGCAATCACCACAAAAAAAGTATTTAAAAAAATATTTTAAAATCATTAATTTCATTATTTTTGTGCAATTTAAACTTTTTGCAGAACACATACCATCTATGCCTAACAGTGAAAGCACATAACTACAAAGTTCTCCACATGTATGCTTTTAAACCCAGAAACATTATTTAACTATGCAGTATAGCAGCTGAGGCATGCATACATCATTTCTTCCCTTACTGGATGCACTAAGCATTGTAAAAGAAGTTCCACTTATGCTGTTCCTGTAGACCAGAACCATCTTGTGCAGATGTTTTTGCACACATTAATGGTATTTAAGTATTTTGTACACTGCCTGTCAAAGAACAAATAGTATCCTGGGCAGCATTAGACGAAGTTGAAAGGAGGTGCAAGGAGGTGAGTGATCCTTCCCTTCTGCTCCACTCTGCTGACGCCACACCTGGAGTCCACTTCCGGGCTCCTCAGTATAAGTGACACAGACGCACCAGAAAGAGTTCAACAAAGGGCCACAAAGATGATCAAGGACCTGGAGCATCTTTCCCATGAGGAGAGGCTGAGAGAGCTGGGACTGTTCAGCCTGGAGAAGATAAAGCTCATGGAGACTTTTTTTAACGAATGCAAATGACTGAATGGAAGGTGCAAAGAGGATGAAGTCAGGCTCTTTTCAGTGGTGCCCACCGACAGGAACAGAGGCAATGGACACCTTCCGAAACACAGGAGGTTCCCTCTGAACAGCAGGAAACTTTTTACTGTGAGCGTGACTAAGTACTAGAGAGAGGTTGTGGAGTCCTTGGAGACCATGCAGACACGGGACTAGACAGCCAATTCTAGATGGCTTTTCTTTAGCAGGGTGGTTGGGCCAGATGACCTCCAGAGACCCTTTCCAATATCAACCATTCAATGATTCTGTATTAGTATAATTTACAACTGAACTACTCCATACAACAAAATTAGGTGCATTTTACACCAATTTGAATAAATCACGGGTGGTTTGTTTTAGCTGACTTGTCTAAAGTTTGAATATCACCCCAAAAGAAAACAATTCCAAAATATATGACCACTAAGAAATTAGTAAGTTAGTTAACCATCTGAACAAAAGGCAAGTATGTGTTCCTAAGGAGGTAAAATAACTAGCTTTAGTTCTTGAAAAATTAGTGGCTGAGGTCCCTGCCGACTGAAAGCTAGGCAGTGTTATTCCAATTTACAAAAAGGGCATGAGGGAAGACCCAGGAATCTACATATCTGTTAGTCTAATCTCAGTTTCTGCAAAACTAATGGAGAGCATCATACTAGGTACTACTGAAAGGCTTTGAAAGAACAATGAAATCATCAGGCACTGTCAACATGGGTTCACAAAGGGAAAGTACTGTTCAATTTGATACCTTTCTACGATAAAGTCACCCGCTCAGTGAATGGAAAGTAAGTGGTGGATACTGGTTTTTAGTTAAGTAAGGCTTATGATAACTGTTCCTCACAGCATCCTTCTGCAAGATGAGTGGATACACAGTGAGCTGGAGGCTGAAGGGCAGGGCTCAAAGGGTTGCAGTAAATGGGGCTACATCTGGCTGGTGACCTGTCACCAGTGATGTACCCTCAATTCTAGGGCCAGTTCTGTTCACTATTTTTATCAATGATCTGGATGCAGGAATTGAATGCACCATTAGCAAAGTTTGCTGAGGATACCAAAGTGGGAGATGCTGTTTGAACAAAAAGCCTTGCAGAGGGATTTGGACAGAATGGAGCACTGGGCAATGATAAACAGGATGAAACTGAACAAGCTCGAATGATGGCTTCTGCACCTGGGATGCAGTAATGCAGAGACAAGCATAAATTGGGAGAGTAATGGCTCAAGAGCAGTCCTGCAGGAAGGGATCTGTGAGTGCTGGTTGGCAGCAGGCTCAGTAGGAGTCACCAATGCATCCTGGCAGCCCAGAGGACAAACCCCTCCTGGGGTGCATCAAACTCAGCATCACCAGCTGGTCACAGAGGTGACTGTCCCGCTGTACAGCCTTGGTGCGGCCTCACCTTGAGCGCTGTGTGCTGCTCTGGGCCCCACAGCTGAAGAATGAGGGTAAGGGATGAGAATGGGTCCAGAGGAGGGCAACAAAGGTGGTGAAAAGGCTGGGAGCAATGTCCTGTTTGAAGGGACTGAGGACTTTGGATTTGTTTCATTTGGAGAAAAGGAGGCTGAGGGGTGACCTCTCAGCTCTCTGCAGCTTCCTGAGGAGGGGACATGGGGAGGGAGATGCTGAGCTCTTTCCCCCTTCTGTGCAGGGATAGAACGTGTGAGAATGGTTCAAAGCTGCAACACAGGAGGTTTAAACTGAACATTAGGAAGCCTTTCTTTACTGAGGGTGGTCAAACACTGGAACAGGTTTCATACAGGAGGTGGGTGCCCCAAGCCTGTCAGTGTGTAAGAGGCATTTGGACAAAGCCCTTAATAAGATGCTTTGACTTCTGGTCAGCCCTGACTTGGTCAGGCAGTAGGACCAGATAATCATTGTAGGACACTTCTAACTGAAATATTGTTTTCTGTTCTATTCTGGTCTTCTCCCTGTGATGAGCATAGCAGTTAATGCCATCTGGATTTTACAACGTATTCCATCATTCTGAACTTTTAAAAAAAGGACATATGGACATATTCCTGAATACAGGTTACCTAAATGCATCAACAGCTTATGACTTCCTATTTACAAGATAGGAAAAAAATTGTTTTGTTGGGAAATATTGAAAAAATTTTTTTAAACATGACAAAAAATAACATACAGTTCTTCTTTACATCATAAAGACTAGCTGACACGTAAACTAATGCAAACCTGATGGAATTTGGGGAAGAAATGAAGGCAGACACACTTTTTTAGCCTACCAATTGTTGGAAGCAACAAGAAACCAAAGTACATAAAAACAGATCCAAAGCTCCTACTACTATTCATTTATTCACAAAACCACAAATAAACTCTTAAAATCCACATCAAAATGCTTCCTAATTACACCTCCTCCCTTCTTTACTCTAAATCAGAATCTGTCCTCATAAGCATGATTTAAAGTCGCTACATAGGTAGTGTAGTGCCTGTGTCCCTAAAAGTGACTTTCAACATACAAACAGCCAAGTACAGAACCAGACCATTACATGCTTTGTCATAGCACACAACTTGCCATCTACTCAATACCCAGTACTCTCTAATCCTAGAAGTAGTTTGATATTGACATACAAGTAATGCCATTGATAATCACCACACAGAACAATTAAAAGAAACAAAACTATTTCCTATTAATATAAAATTATGTTCCAGTCAATGCTGCTATCCTGATCTAGATGTATGGTTCTCATACTATACTGTTCCTGATCAATCTGTATGGGCAGTATCTTTCCTGTAAGAGAGCTGTTTACTTTATTCTGAGCTTTTAAAAGCACAGCATCATTCTTCCATCAGCACAGCTCTATACCTTGCACCTTAGTATAATTTCACAATCATAATCTTTCTGCTTTGTTTCTGATCTCTGTTCATTTCAAGATCCTCACTTAAAACCTTGAGGAATATTTATCTGTTTGGTATGTTTGGCTAGTTCTAATTCTGTATGGTGTCCCTTTGCTGGGTTGGTGCTACCCTCTAAATATGAGTCAGCCATGGAGCAGTTTCTAACCCTTCACCATCAAAACCACATGCAGATTATATATTAAAAAGAATGTGAACGATAAAGGTGAACAACTCTACAGCCTATATAAAATACATTAGACATGAAGGCAATCTTTAAAATCAAAATCTGGAGGAAAGCAGCAAATTCTAGCATTCCACATCTATTAGGAGACCAGCTAAGTCACATATTTGTATCTAACCGGCTATGGATGCCACACACAAGGGAGACTGAAGGGTGCATTTATCCAATCCACTACACACTACCTAAGCCATGCAGCTGTTGGGACAATTCATCTACAGGTTCTCTGCTCACAGTCACTCTCCTTCCTGAGGCCCCTGTAAAGGGGTCTGGGTCAGCTGAATTGTTTTAACTGCCTAAGTCCATTCCCAGCTGCTCTTTTTACACTAATACACGCACGTTAAGTCTGATGCTTCCAGGAAGTATCAGATTACTGCACCTAAACGCTCTGACTAGGTTGAGCACATCGAGTAGGTCCACTCTCATGGCAAATAAAGGAGCCATTCTTCCATCAGAAGCTATGAAACTCAAACATTACCCATCCTATCATAATCACGCACCTCTCCTATTCTTCATTGACACGAAGACAAGGCTAGACTAACAAAAAACCTAAGATGCAGGAGAGATGGGCAAATAAGCAGGGGGGAAGAGACAACAGTTACCACAATACCCTTCCCATTTGTAATAAATGACATTTAACTTAGGAATTAAGGCAGAAATCTTCAGAGAGAGAAAGAGTTGAAAGTTACAGTTCTAGCCTGAGGTCAGTTTTAGATTCTAGTTCCCACTACCTGTTACAAACTACACTGTCCTGAAATTGCTTTCCTTCAGTCTTCCTTTGGCAGGGCAACTGCACTTCAGACTTCTTTTTTTTAGGCAGATGTGTATGCTATGTGTAATGATAGCGCTCTTCAAACAAAATCACAGCCTCTGTCTTGGAGTAAAGTACCAAATCATGACATTACTTACAACAACAAGGTTTGGTCTAAGACTTTCAGATAATCTCTACTTAATCCTATATTATATCCAAGGAGACACCTCATTATTACAGTAATGGACAGAGTAAGAACACACTACCATAAGAGAATTACCAGTTTTACTCAAGTATAACAACCTAGGCAAGGGATCTTAAGGGAGGTGGCGAGAGTTGTTCTTACTGAGCCCAAGCTGCACACAAAATCATACAGAAAATATGCTGCAATAAACATAACAACAAATATTCACTGTACATGTGATGATCAGTGTTAGTATTTTTTAAGATTTGTTTTTCACTACATAATCCCAGCAACATAACTTTCATAATATTTCTTGAATATAATATACAAGAGACCTCATCTTCTCCTTAAATTAGCATTTTTGTACTGGATAATTAAAGACAGTGCTAACACATCAGTCTTCTATGTGTAGTTTGAAAATTACTATAGTGTAGCAGCAGCATAAAATTGTCTAAAACATATCTAGTGGCTTATATGAAAAACTATTTCAGGAAATCTCAAGTACCTCCCATGCTTAACATTAGCTAACATTAATACAAAGACATGGGCAGATCAAGAACTGATCAGAATACGGAAGTCAGACTCCTCAGCCCCTCATCACCAAGTCCCAGCTTCCTCTAAGATAGCCATGAAGTACTGAATCAGATGGTGAGCACAACCTTAGAAGTAATGCAGAAAAGTACAGAACCTCTTTAGCACTGTATTAAGTGCAGATTTTAACTATAATACAGTAGCACATGCATCGGCATGTCTACAAACAGCTGTGATCAGCACCAGTGTAGTTAGTTTGGCTGTGCAAAGTCCTCTTCTGACCAGAGTAAGGTCAAGAACTGTGAATAAGGTCAGGAACTGCACTGGAAGCCCTTACCACAGGTCTGCTAAAACAATACAACTGTATGCCTTTCTAACAGGAAGCACTTGTCTGAGTTGTCACTGTTTCAAACCAACTTTACCATTGTATGGAACACATTTGGAAATAGATCACTTGGCTCACAAACTACGCACCTGTTCATACCATCCCCACTGGTTCTGACAGCATCACCAAGAGACACCTTGGACAATCTTATAAGCCAACAAAGAGCTGGTTGAGCATAGAGGGCAACCTCCTAGAAGTATGAAGACAGTCCTTCCTGACACGCAAGATAAGTAAACACAGCAAGAGGCCATCTTGAATGAACGAAGAACTCCTAACTGAGCTAAAGTGCAAAAAACAAGGCATGCAAAGGGCAGAAACAGATTACTAAAGATAAATAAAGAAGCACTGCCTGGATAGTAAAAAGGTGAATTACAAAGGCCAAGAACAGGGTGGACTTGAATCTGGACAGCAAAACACATGACAGCAAGAAGACTGTATTGGTCTACATGCAGAAAAGGAAAAAAAGAAAGAAAATTAAAAATAAACACAATAAGAAAGATTTTGTGCTGAGTGGTCAATCTATTGACAAGATATGTAGAAATCTCCCAAACATGTTCCTTGCATCAGTCTTTAGTAGGGTTTCTCTGGCTCTCAGCTGTCTCTGCCTAGTAGCAAAAGGGAATGAGATAGGAATTACTGTAGTAAATTGGACAAATACAAGTCCAACCAAGCAGGTAAGACACATCCAAAGGTGCAAAGGAGCTGGCTAATATCAACTCAAGGCTACTTCTTATCAACTTCAGAAGGTTACAGCCATCAGGGTGTCTCTTACAATACTATCATCTTCAAAATGGGCAAGAAGAAGGACCTGAGGAACTACAGGCTGATCATCTCATCCTCAGGCCCCAGGATATTATGAGGTGAACCCACAGAGAAGCTAATTTTTAGACACACAAAGGATAAAAACGTGACTGGAAACAGCCAGCATAAGTTGACCAGAAAGAAATCATGCTAAATTAACCCGGTCACTTTCCTATGAGGATGAAGAGAAAGCTGAGGATGTCATTTCTTTTGACTTTACAAAGGCTGTTGGCAGTCTCCAATATACATTTTTAACTAAATCTGGGGAATCATGGAGAAAATGTAGAAGAACAACTGGCTGGACTGCCAGGCTCAGCAGTGGTTCAAAATGTAAGCAAGAGCCAGCTATAAGCAATGTTCTCAGACACTGATGATAGGGTGAATACTCCCAACATCTTGATCAACAACCTGAACAATGAGCAAGAACACACCCCATCATGGTTTGCGGATGACATGAAACAGGGTGGAAACCGTCAATACACTAAAGACGGGGCAGGGCTGCCATGCAGAGGGATCTCAACAAGCTGGAAGAATTAGCTTGACAAGAAATACAGTAGTCCAACAAAGGCAGAGTCCCACACCAGGAGAGAAGAATCCTATGCCACAACCAGTATGGACTGAGAATCAGTGTGGCAGGGAGCATTCGTGCAGTAAGGTTCTGGGTGGCTCCAGGAGACAAGCTGAACATCAGTCAGCAACATCAGCAATACACCCTAACCACAGACTGGCCTTCATTGGGAAAGCACAGTCAGGTCAAGTAATATTCCCCTTTATTTAGCACTTGTGAAGCCAAATCTGGAACACTGTGCCCAGTTCCAGGCTGCTATAAAAGCAAGGCTGACAAATTGCAGAGTCCAGCTAGAACTGGACCAGAGGAGCTAGAACAAACCAAAACAATCCTCATCGAACACAGAAGAAGTAAGTTCACAGGGCTGGAGAAAGAGACTGTTGAGTTTCACACTCTTCAGACTGTTAAAACTGATCTGAACAAGGTCCTTAACAGTAACTGGACTTCCTTCCTTGGAACAGCAGATTCCCCTAGCTGACTTCCAGAGGTCCCTTTCAAATTAAAATTATCACTTATTCCAAATCGGTGGCACCTTCTGTTCACCTTCTTTCTTACCAGCTCTAAAATAAACATCCAAATTCAAAACAGTAGCCTTTCTTTTACCTGCAGTTTTTCTACATTTCCTCCACTTCCTCACCACAATAATAGATAGCAATAAACCCATCTAAACTTTAAAAAGATTCTTTTATTGTAAAATAAAATATAGGTGGAAGACTGTAATGAAACTTGGCTTAAATCCTTGAATGGAGACAAATTTTATTGCTCAGATTATAACTTTATATGCAGAGAGGTTGACTCAAACTGGAAATACATTAAAAATTCAGCTGGTATTCCTGGCTGTCCAAGGCAAACAAGGATGAGGTTCTTTCGAGGGGAAAGAGCAGTGTGGGGAGGCAATAAGGTTAAACTTCTGCCCTTTATTGAAACACGAATAAGATTTTGTGTGTTTTGCGATGCAAGCTGTATACAGGGTACCAATAAACGACCTGATTTAACGTTCACTTAAACAGCTACCTTTTACTGCAAGATTTTTTTATAAATTTCTTTATATTCTGTATTTACATGGTCATTTTATTGTTGGAGTAACTTAAAACCGGCACTACTGAAAATTATTTACAAGAGGAAAAAAAGCTGGTGCTTGCATTGAGTAATTCTAACAATTTTTTATTTGAAAAATCATTAGCAGCTCAGATTGAAAAATGAGTAACTGACTTCAAACCACAGATGCAACTTCTGCTATTCTCCCAAAAGTTCCACAGATTCGTTTTCTGAAACATGGGTGAGGAAGCAAAGGAGATCTGTTGACTGTGCAACTAGCCAGTTTATCCAGATCAGAAAAAAAAAGCCAAAATCCCATCTCCCCCTCAACATATTATAGCCTCTCTCATCTTTTAGCAGAGACCTGACTGCAAAGAGATCAGTAGCAAATATAAATATTGTGAAATCCAGCAAATACAGCCATTAGAATTGAAGTAGTATTTTGTAAGCTTTCTTCCAAGAAGTACACTTTTTAAACAAGAAAGTCAGTGAATTATATGATGCTGAGCATTTTAGTATGACATGGCTAGTTTTAAGACTGCCCACAAAATGAACTCAAACATTTTATGCACCTGCATCGGGTAATTTAAGTAGGAAACTACAGAAATCATCCAGCAATCTAATTCTTCTTAGAACTGACTTGCAGATGTTCATGGCACTAGTTAACAACAGTATTTCTTTTCATGAAAAGAGGAAGGTCAGATAAAGTTTGGGGAGAGATAATTCTGTCTTCAGAGCAACTGTTACAGTACTTTAGAAATAAACACCAGACTTCAGAGGATGTCTAATATAACAGCATATTATTCCTCACTGAGTGAGCACAATCTGCTAACACTGTAGAAGAAGGAGTAAGAGAGGACAGTTAGTGTATCCCAAAGCATATTTACCAGAGAGAGGATGCTGCATGGCCAATCATAATTTTGAAACTTCTCCATTTCTGAATGGTTTTGGTCAACTGTATTTGCATGTAATATACACGCAGTTATTTTGGAAATGGATAAATACCAGTGTAGCTCAAGCTTCCTTTTCTTTCATAAAGTTCAGCAAACACATAACATGCATCTTACTTCTGGCATACAAAGATTTTTCAGCTTAGGGAAAAAAAGTAATTTTCATGAGCAAATTTCCAAGCAGATGAATACAGTTTAATGCAAGGTTGAAAGAAAGGTCTATCATTCTGAGAGTGAGACAGTACAATCCATTTTTTAAGGAACTTACCATGCTACCCTAAAGAACTAAGGAAAAATAATTCTCAACATTTATGAAACAGTCAATCATTCAGAGCTATAGTAAAGATTTTATTACACAAGCACTGAATAATCTCAGTGTTGCACTGCAGAAGCTAGTATAAGCTACCCTGCTTTGTAAGGCTAAACACAGAATAAGGCAACCAGGACATTTGTGATCAAGTTCTTTCATCCTTTTCCTCAACCTGGCTGCAGAGAAAAGTAATTTAAGAACATTGGCCTAAAGATCAGTCTCTGAATAGCAAGACAGCTGATGAGCTCATTGAGTCAATTCATCACCTGGAAGGCCTAGTGACAGAACATGGTCAGCAGCATATCCAGGATGGACTTGTCCATGGTCACCAAGATCAGATAAGCAAGTGAGCCAGTATAGAAGGAATTTCAATCTTTGTGTGTGGACTGTCTGGGTATTAATTAATCCATGTGGGCTCAACTGAGAAGCCACTTTACAGCTAATGATCACGTGTACATTAATGAAGCAAAGGCCTACAAACTGGAACTATTTTAACTGTGAAATTACTAAGAAAAATGACTGCTTAAAACTGCAAAACAATATCCCTATGAGCAAAATGCCTTTAGCCTGGATAACAAAAGATTTACCCTGGATCCCCATGGTAACATACAGAGAAAGCAAATCCAGTAGGACATTTAAATATAGCATCCAGAGATTTGGACACACTATTCACTTGAATTAGTGGAGCTTAAACACATCAAAAAAAGTAACTAGCTAAAAAAACGTGGCAGAAGCTAATCATTAAGAGTACATGAGGTACTATATATGTAACTGATAAATTGGCATGTTAAG
Source organism: Cnemophilus loriae (assembly GCA_013397755.1). Lineage (NCBI taxonomy): Eukaryota > Metazoa > Chordata > Aves > Passeriformes > Corvidae > Cnemophilus > Cnemophilus loriae. The sequence continues at coordinate 1,772,123 of VZTF01006132.1, read as the reverse complement.
GAAGTAATTTTAGATACAAAGTGCAGAATCTCTGGACCCAACTGCACACTACCCGTGCAGCTATCCATTCCTACACTTGTTACTTACAATACTTACCCAAATAAGACAGGTTTGTCTGATAGTCCTACAACAGAGCCACTACCTAGTATGTTTCAGCCAACTGAATTTGGTCCCCAGAGTCAGGATTAGAATGACTCAGTTAATCATGACCAGCGGACGAGCAAGTGCATCTTTAATTATCATTAGAGAGACAAGGTTGGTTGTGTGTAAATATCCTCCCTTATGTTAAGAGCAGCCAGCAAAACTTAGAGTGTTGCTTCACACTGTAATTATCTCAGTCTGTTGACACTGAAAGTCAGTTTCATACATTCTCTTCCTTCCCTTTCTGCATTGCTCATTCCTAATGCCTCCCTTGCATCAGATCAAGCCACTGTGCTGCCATAATAAATCCAGAGTTAGCTCATGAGGGGGTGGGGAGGACAGACTAGAGAGGAAGTTCCCCCATCATATCAGCAAGCTTATCGAAGATCACCCTGCAGCCACAGACAACCACTGCATCTGAGGCATGGAAAAGGCAGAAGGAACACATCAGTCACGTTGGAGGACAACAGCAGAACTGCCCTTCCTGGCAGCAACCCACTGTTTGAATGTATAAGATACATGTACCTCCCAAACCAGTCTCTGAGAATAGATCTAAGCTTTGTTGCCACGGACTGATGAACACCACACCCCAGACAAGCTAACAAGCACCATGAATTTGCTGAAGTGCTGCTGATCTGCCTGGCACACTAGAAGACTCCAGGCAGAACTCCAGGGGTCCATTCAACTTCAAATTAGTGGCTTAGTCCTCTTGGACAAGAACCTGCTCTTGCCAAGCTGAAAACTTCTTCTCTATATGAATAGTGTCTAAACAGTCACTAAAAATTACCCTAACTTTGGATTATGTTTCCCTTGATTTTGGTCCTTTAGAGCAAAGCCCAGTGTTGTTCACTTTCTAGACAAACACAACTTTTGAAGAAGTAGGGGAACCATAAAAACAGAAAAAAGATGATCAATAAATTCTTAGTTTTAGAGACAAGCAACAAGGGCAAATACATATTAATGTTTCCTCCCCAAACAGGAGGAGAAATCCACCTTTTCCTATGACTTAATTTAATAATGATCATAGAATCATTTAGGTTGGAAGAGACCTTTAACATCAAGTCCAAATAATAATCCTAATGGCCACTGCATTAAACGGTTCTTACTTCAACTTTCTCAATTTCTTTTCCTTAAATATGAAGAAGCAGGAAATAAACTTTTCCTTGGCCCAGGCACAGTCTTCTTTTGACAATTCAAGAAAGTTACAGAATACATAACTCTATGTGTCTGACTGTATTCAGTGAATATTCCGACAAAATAAGAAACAACTCTCTCCTTGTTTGCAAGTGAAGACATTTATTTTCTTCTTACAAAACCATTTCTTATTTCCATTTAACAAATACATAAAAAAATACATAAAATGTAAGGTCATCAACAGAATGCTCAAGTACTTTAAGCAGTCTCATTCCAGTAAGAGTCACAAGCTTCCCATCATACACAGTCTGAGTGATCGGGCCACTGATCCACAAAGAGCAAGAGAATTCAAACAAGTCCAAAGCCTCTGCCTAAATCTTCCAAAACTTGCAAGACAGAGGCATAGCAAGGGAGAAATGGAGAAGTTTGCTTTGATTATTTTTTTGTTATAGGCACTAGAACACTCTCTATCCTACACCAGAATGAAAATTCTTTCTAGCCTGGTAGCCTGCCTGAATATAAGTACATGCCAAGTAAACTGTGATAGTTGTCTGCTTCACCTTCCTGGAGATCTGAAGCACATGGACTTCCTGCTCCAGTCATTACACATTTGAGAGCAGTCACAATCATTGTGTCCGGGTCTTATTTAGCTGCCTTCTGAAAATCAACTCTCAGCATCTACAAGAACTTCTATAACTAGACAGTGACCCTGTATAGTTATAGATATAACTATACAGGGCCACTGTATAGTTATTTGCACATCGTCATGAGCAAAGAAAAAATTTTTGCTTTGCATCTACTATCACAAGTGATCTCTTGTTTTGTAATAAACCGTTAAGATACCCATATCTTACTTTCTTGATGCTTACTCATTGTTTTCAAAACCTTTCACCATGTCTCTCCCTCCAGGTACCTCTTCTCATCACAGAAATATCCAAATGCATTTGGTATCTGCTTCTAGAGATGTAGTCTTTACTTCTGATCACCCTTGTCACCTTCTTTAACTTCCACAGTTCTTCTGTGTCCTTGGTACCACCGTAGTCTCTGACAACCACTTCACGTATTCAACTATTTCTAAAAGTTAAGCTGAAGTGCTCATGAACCTAAATACAAAGACTTTACCTTCCCCACCAAGCCAAAGGTATTTCTTGACATTTACTTGTGCTTATTCTCTCAGTACCACAAAGCCTTTCAAGTCTTTCCCAGTTTCAACCAGAGGAATATAACCTCTCTCACCAGTATTTCTACCCTCTTTCTGAAACAGGATAGCACAGATCCATGTAGTAGGCCAAAAATGACCACCTACACCCTCTTTTTTGTACTTAAAACAATTACTCACCTGTGACAGAAGTTCCCATTTACTCCAGATTACAGCTGTATTTGCTTGAAGAGCCTCTGATGTGGAAGTCTGTCCATAAACACTTCAGCACATCCAACCAACTTTACACAAGCCAGCATTAATTGTGCCCTTACCAACTCCTTTATAGAACTCTAGTAGACATGCGCTCCATGACATGCCTTTTCAAAAGCTTTATCATCAGTATCTATGTATTTAGTGATTATTCTGTTTCTTAAAATAGAATTCATGCTATTTAATCATATTGACTTTAACCACAAACAGCAGTAGAAGAGGTAGTTTGTCTCATCATCAGTATGCATTTGCTCCAAGACTCCAATATCCCTTCCCCCCAAATCTTTAATATATCTACTACGTCAATATTCTACAATAGATGTAAGAAAAACTAGATAGCCTGATTTTATGTAAGTACACACACACTCATATGCATACCTTTTTTAAAATAAAAATTTAAGCATTTTCTATCAATATACAAACAAGCTGGCTCCTTTCTGTCTAAATTCTGTCTTAAACGTGTTATGGTTTGTTTTGGTTTTTTAAATTCTGGACTAGCTTGTGCCATTTCTTATTGAAGCTACTGATCCTTGGATAATATACAACTGCAAGAACATCAGTTTTGAAGACTACAGAACTCCAGCAATCTCACACTGGTTTTGGCTTTTCCCTAGACATCATCTCAACATTACAACAGCCCTGACACACGCCCCCTTTTCCAAAGGGTCTCCCTTTAGTCTCAACATTACCTCCACTCCTTAATAAACCAGATTCCATTTTCCTTTATGTCTTGTTGTCTAGGTCTAAACATTGCTTTCCTCCCTTTTACTTTCCCCCTCTGATCCCAAGTAAGGTGCAAGGAACATTTCAGGGAGTGTTTACAAAATATGAAGCCCAGCAAGTAGTGCCACCTCAGAGCACTTGCTGGTAAAAAGAATACCTCATGTTACAGCCCGTTACTGAAAACAATGGACTCAAAGGAATTCAAGGTTGTTTGACACCTACACCAAAACACTTTTCAGAGAAGCTGTTTCTTAAATAGACCTAACAAAACCTGCTTCCTACAGGCTTCCTCTATATTACTGCTGTTATAAGTCTATTCCATACAACCCTCATTTTGGTTCCCTCTCACATTCCTTAGTTGACATCTCTTCCCCTTTTCTTTCCTTGAGTAATGCCAGTTACATCTCATGCTCCCGAATTACTGAGTGAGAGCAAGACAATTTTATGCCTGTTTCCAGACTATGCAGCTACTAAATGGCTGCTGACAGACTGCAAGGTGGAAGGGGTAGGGGAAAGAAGTCACAGTTTTGCCTTCTACAAAGCAGTAATTTTCAAGAAATTCCCAAGATCTTTGTATATCAAAATGCATTTGCTTCTGCTGGTGATCACAGAGGAATGCACAAAGACAGCAACTGCATGAGCTTGTTTCCTGGGAATCAAGGCACAGACAGGCCCCTTGGCATCAGCCAAGATCTTGTCTTGTAACTCCAGCTTTTATTCTGGCTTCTAATCTTAATTCACAAGTTGATTTTAAGAAGTGCTATACATGTTTTAAAAAAAACACAACTCACCGTTTTATTACGCAGTCTAATGATGTCTGAAACAGAGCCAGCTCCACAATATTCCATAACAATCCATAGATCTGTGTTCTTAAAGTAGCTGCCATAGTACTTGACAACATAAGGACTAGATGAAAAAAAAAAAAAGATAAATAGATGAATTCTGAATAGAAGAAAATTAAAAAACATCATGAGCCCACCTGTTGTTAAAAACTACTGTTTGACTCAGCTAAAGAGCAAGTGCAACCAAATACATTTTAAATCTGTAATTAGCTTAACCAATGCTTTGTTAGAATAAATACTGATTACTTAATAAAATTATAAAGGCACTACTATGTATATAAGTTTTCAGCAATCTTCAAATCCAGACATGGTTTCCCCAAACATTAGTCATCTGACAGAAAGCCTTGTTTTTCCCTCCTCTAAGGCCTCTCTTGAATGCTTCTCTTCTTAAAAAGACTGCCTTGTTTTCTTCTCTCCTGAGCAAAATAACATGCAAACTCATCCATGTTTTCCCAATTTTGCAAGCATGACTTTATTTCAACCACAGAGCTAGACTTTCATAGTAAAGAGAATCTAGTGTTGGTTTGAAGCCTTCTAGATTTGCAAATGTATTTTCATATTGAAGTGTCTCATGTGAAGTGACAGTATTGTCACAAACAGAAAGTATTGCTTTGCTACTCATTTGTCACTTGACATAATGCTTCCTTGAAGTCACTTGCAAAAGAAAGGCAGAAACAGATGTGGTAAACATAAAAAAAGATCATCTTTCAGAAGTTATTACATGGTGTATTTATGGAAATAAAAGACTGAAGGTTTGGGGTGGCATTTTTCGCAGGAACTTAAACAACAAAGGCTACAGTTCGATTGCCATCCATCAACCACAAAGTCAGGAAATGAGATACTGACATTTCAGGCGGTGGTTTCTCATCAGAACACCTACATTATGGGGTGGAATCAAACACCATTTTGTTTTGGAGCAAAGAACTGTATTTTAGGATCAGCATTTCCGGCAGCAACATTCTTTATACAGACACCCAATATAAGAAGAAGAGAGGACCTATGGTTGCCTCCTGCAACATGATACTACCTTTACAAAAAGACAGGTCAACCCTAACAAAAAAATATTTAAGAGCAACTATTAGCACCAAATGAATTTGCCTTTTCAGAAGGAAAGGTGGGTCATTTTCCTCCTAACTAGTCCAAATGTCCACCATTTACAAGCATGACACATTGATCTTGTTCCCCACAAACTCATGAAGTGAGGAAGGCTGCACTACTTTTAAAGAAAACCCACTGATTTTTGTGACCATCTCTTACCAGATTTATACTACGCTAGTATTTCCAGCAACAATTGGGTATTATTATCAATCAGGACAAGATGATCTTTTCAAAACATCAAGTGCTGTGCAATCTCAAAACACTGTTCATATTTGCTTAAAGACTGACACTAATAACTCTGATCTTGAAGTTGCAGCCCAAAACTTCACAGACTACAGAAAATGCAAAATAATTTCTGAATCCTTGCATTAAGGCTTCCATTTCTACAAGACTTGCAATCATAAGATTTGTGAACAAGTATAAGGTAACAGTCCACCAGCACTATTACAAGATTGTTCACTTTTCTAAATGGATGTTCCTGCATGAAAAAGGCAGCCAAGAGAATACTGTTCTGGAAGTTAACTGCTAGACATTAATCTTCTGCTAGAAACATCATTATCAGTCTTCTGAAACTGGTAACTTAGAATATCACAAAGCCTAAGACATTTAAAGGAAACAGTAACCTTTGGCCTTAACAGCGCAAGTACAGTGAAGCAAGCATGGAGAATTCTAAGCAGAGGACGGCATTTATTCATTCAACAGCTTCTGTTACGTACACTATTTGTACTTCCTTCAATCCAAACTAAGGAGAGGAGGAGGTCCACGAAGTGGTTCCTTTAATTAAAAAGCCTATGTTGGACAGTTTACTTTTCTATGAAAAAGTTTGCATCTCTTATATTTCAGCTATTTTCACAAGTACAAATACGCTTTCACATACTCTTAGAAAGGGAACAGAAATGTCATACCTACCTGTCACATTGTTGCATTATAGAGATTTCTTTAATTATTTCTTGAAGATCTGACTCCACAGGGACCTGTTTAATTGCTACAACTTGTCCAGATTCTTTGTGTATTGCTTTAAACACGCTACCATAAGACCTAAAAATAAGAGACAATTTTTCTAAAAGACGAGACAAACTGCTCCTGATTTCCATTATGCACAAAAAGTCACAGAAGCCATACGCTCATGCAGAAGTTTGAGCGTTTTTCAGGCTGCTAAAAGATCAGTTCTACCAGGACCTCAGGAAAGACTGAAGAATGCATCTTTGTCGAGATTTAGAGTTTCTAATTCCATTACAGGTGCAAGCATGCTTGCTGTGTTAACAAACAACAGACATCAAAAATGCATAAATATACTAGGGAAAGTGCGGAAATCTACTGATGCATGCATTTGCTTTAGCAGTAAAACTTGTCTATAGAGGCATTCCTTAGGACATTTACAGTCACTCTCTCTGTAACTTAATATCTCAACATATGCTTTATGTATTGTTTCCCTCTGATCCTATGCCCCTGTAAATAGCTGTACTTACCCTTCACCGAGCTTCTCCAGAACATCAAAGACTTCCTCAGGCTGCTTAGTTAAACTATCTTCACTTAGCTTTTTCAGTTTGCTAGAAGAAAGACAAATGTTATTTATTTGTTTGGGGGGGAAAGAACTCAAGCAAATTTTCACACAAGCAAGCAGACAGAATAAATTATTACAAAGAAAAATATATTCCAATGAAAATAAAATACTTAATGTGCAGCAAGAAAATTTTAATCAACTATCATATAAGATGAATAAAGTTATGACAATTTTTGTCATTATCAGTTTCCCACCAATGTTTGCTCAATTCAAAGCAGCATGGGACCAATTCACTCTTTAAACCACTTCCTTTGCTAAAGCAGAAACAGACAAAGAATACAGAAAAGTTTACCTTCCCTCAAAAAGCAGTCAGCATGCAAACACATGCCCCTTACTGCCTAGAGGATGCCACACTGTTCTCTAATTATAAACTAATCCTTCACCTATATGAAGTACTCAATTTCTAAATTGTACCACTCATCAGCCAGTGAACGACAGCATTAAAAGCAGAATTCTGAAGTCAAGATAATTCTGGGAGCATATGGTAGCACTTCCCAGGTAGCAGGAGAACACCGAAATTCCAAGAGCTCAATACTGTAAGAGCTGTTGGGACAGCTTCTCTTGCATCTTTGTGAATGTACACAGGTACAGGATGCAACGAAATCTCTAATTACATAACACCACCATATTTTGCCCTTAGTTCTCTCTCACACAGTCTCAAATCACTCAGTAACACCCTATGAATTCTTCCAGCACTTTCAACCCCCTTTTACCACCATTTGTTGTCCTTTACAAGCAGTCCCAGCTTTTCCCTGATCTCTAGCATTCCCAGCTATCCAGCCCCCTAGACTCCTGGCAAATCTCAAAACACAACTTGGCTGCAAGCTTGCAATAGAGCCAGCACCAAACACAGCACAGGAAAACATAACCACACACACATTGCGGCAAGGACGGGTGGCTGCAACATGTAAATCCTTCACCATAAAGTTACAGGGAATTTTGCTGCAAGATTGAAGTTACAAGTTGACTCTACATGACAGCCAAGGGTACTATTAAAGTAGAAGATGAGCTGAAGAATAGCTGGTGCTGTAGTGTTAAATATAGACAATGTATTCCATATGCAGGAGGAGGAAAAGGGAGGAAAAAAAAAGGAAACTTTAAAGAACAGCAGATCATTGAGAACTTATGGAAAATAACTTATCCCACAACACTTTCTAGGAACAAATACAAAATAGGGAAGGGAGGAGGACACGGACAGAAAATACTGACAAATCTTAATAGCAGAAGAACAGTGATCTGAAAAAAAACCCCCTTCATATTAGGGGATGCAATTCCGTGATATACAAAATTAATAAAAATTAAAGTGAATGACCAACGAGGGAACTCATGAGTCAAAACAGACTTGTAATTGCCAACCATCTAAGCAAAAGCAAAAAATTTAAAGTAATTGTAAAAGCACATAGGTCACATGGATTGGTGTTAAACAAGGGAAGCAAGGTGAGGAGAAGGCACAAGGGTGCACACATTTATACATCAAAGAACTATTTCACAGATGTAGCAGTTATATGAATACAAAAAGCATCCACGATCAGTAACGAGAAGTGCATTAACTACAATAAAGACCGTGCAGTTTGCTACAGCAAACAGTCAAGAAGCTGGAAAGTCTGTGTGTTTAGGGAAAATAAAAATCTTCACAGCAAAGGAAAGGCACAACTCATGAACATAAAGAAAAACAGCAAGAAATTCAAACGATAACAGATAAATAATGTCTGCAAAACTGGCCTACAAGAACAAAACTGTTTCCTTTTTCACTCTCTCTGCTTGTTAGAAACTAGAAAGCAGAAAGACAGAACTTCTATCTTGCAGAAAAGCACATATTTCATTACTGAACAAGCATATGTTGAGACAAATCAAAGAGGAAAAAATATTCCGCAGGTAGGTATTAAAGTAATAAATCATTCATTTTGCTTCTTTGTTCCAAAACTTCTTCCTCTCTGAACAGGTTATATGCAGCCTTAAAGGCAGCATTCAGGAATAAGTTGCTGCAATCATCCCCTTCTTGTCACAAAAAAACCCCTATGCACAGTATGTTTACAATATAAGCAGAGCCCTGAAAAATAAACAGCACAACCTTTAGCTGAGTCTCTCAGCCAAAGAGCTGTGTAACAAAAGATGTACTGAACAGAAAAAGCAGAGGGACTGAACTTTCTAGTAACAGCAAGAAAAGAGAAAGCATACAGTACCCCTGACTGGAGATGCCCACAAAGAGAACATTTCCACGTGCTCATCGAAAGAGTAATGCCTGCTAAAATGAGAAAGAAGAAAAAACAAGAAATCCATACCAAAAGGGTTCCAACAGCACCATTAATGCCAAGGCATTGTGAGTGCTTGAGACGAGTTGGTGACACAATCGCAATCAGCCGTAAACTGATCAAAACCAATGTCATCGTGAAGTAACATTACCTGGAGAGAATAACTTAAGAAGCAACCAGGAGATCAAAGAAATAAGCATTTTGTAGTTTTAAAATTATTTTCATATTATCCAACTCTGACAAACACATTATGAGACCAAATCACACTTAACACTAAGGCAGCTTAAAACAAAACCTACTTACAGTAAGAAAGGTATGTCAACCTCAGGAATGTCATCACCGAACACCCTGCTCAAAGTACCTCCCACTCCTTCACAAACACTCTAACAGTACAGATGCTAGGTCCAGTGTTGAAGCGATAGTATCAACACCACAGTTCTTTGAACCACAGAAAAATCCTAATGACTCAGACTTTTTAATGATTTCTGTTTCCAGATGTTTAAATAGAATATTCAGCTCTTGAACTGCAGAACATCACGCGATATACCCTGAAGGGCTGCAATAAAGAAAGCATTTATGAAAACTCTATGAGAAACAAGGAAGAAGGTGGCAACCGGTGTAACTGGCTGCAAAGCACCAAGTAGAATACAAGAAGAGACTAGGAATATTATCTTGTTGGTTAAAAGCAAGCAACAATCTTGGGACAGAGAAACACAGCTAAGACTTCAGCATCAGCTCTTAATGGCAGGGGGAAGGTGGGAAGGTGAAGAGGGGCCAGGAGGCAAAAATGAAGAGACAAAGGGCACAAGAACAATAGGAGAGGATGACAGAATGTGTCTCACTCCTCTCTCCCTCATTCATCCTCTACTTTCATAACACAAGCATTTAAAACAGAACAAATAAATCAGTAAATCCAGGTGCTGCTCTATGCTGGCCAAAGGATACAAGTGCCATACATGTGCGCATAGATATATATATTCTGTCTCTAACCATTTTCTTTTTCTCTTGTATGCAACCTGTATCCTCACACCTGAGCTTGCCAAGGCATACAGAAAAATACAACAATAACAACAGAGGAAAATTACAACACTAAGAGGCAAATTTTGTAACTATTTCCAGAGCAAATCTCATTTTTAACGAGAGAAAAAAGTATAAAGCACATTTGAAGTACCGTTAGATTCAGACGCAAGAAAACAGTGTCAACCACTCCGCAAATTGTTCAGCATTAAATCAGAACATCTACTCTAAATTATTTTTAAAGTCAAAAATATTCTGAAAAGGACTCTCCCTTAGAAGACTTGTGTTACTGTTGCAGTACATTAGTCAAAGGAAAAAAGGGAACGATTTTGACCGCATCCCCATCGGAAAGTCACAATGGCCCAGAATGTCACTTGGGCACCATCACTGCTACTTTCTGAAGGGCTGTATTAAAGATTTATACAACAGGCAATTGCACTGTGTGTTACTCTACAGGGAAGTGGGGATAAAAGTGCCCTATACCTCTAAGGGAACACTGGGATTTTAGGACATCCATGCAGCTTTTTAGTGTACATATGAAATTCTTGCTACCTCTAAATGGATGTCTTGCACCACAGATATGATGCCAATAGATCCCTCTCAGTAACTGCTCCTGTGGACGACAGGCACCAAAGTAAAGAACTCTAGTGTTCACATCTGTTTTGCCAAGTAAACATGGTCCATTTCAAGCCACTACTGCATCCAAGGACAGCACCAAAAATTCAGCCCACAAAAAATAATCTGCACTTCTTCTGGACTTGCAGAGAACATGGGTGGCCTAGAAGAATAGCTGGTAATACCAACAATTGGGAAACTGTACAAAACTACCAATAAAGGGGATATTATGCACAGTCCTGAAAAATTTGGTTTGAATCTTATCAAATAACCTGAGTTAATATCTTATGAAAAACTGAGTTCAAATCATCCCTTCTACTAAAGAAACAAATCTAGAGTTCTCAACACAAATTTCCAGAAAAAAGCTTCAAAAAACATGTGGAGTATAAAAACATGCTGGAGGTTAGACATTCCCACATCTAGGTCCTCCTGACTGAATCCAAAGATTTAAACATCTCTTAGTTTCAGTTAGGCCAGACACACACCTCCAGCTAGGCAATAAAATTGAAGCAAATGCCACATCTTCCCCAAAACATCTGGTAGGTTATGCTAACTTCACAGTTTGATTTTCAGTTCTGTGATATCACCAGGTCCCAAGGCTTCCACTGCTGCTGGTGACACTGATCACTCCTCATCTCCATTTCTTTTCCTAAATCCTTTTCATTTGTCCTATTGTCCTATCTGTCCTATTGTCCTATCTGTCCTATTCCTTTGTCTGAGATATGCAGCACTGACAGCCCGACACTACAGTGTAGGCCTGTCCCTCCTTACCCCATTGCCTGCTAAAACCACCCCAGATAGCAACTACAAATCAATTTTTTTGAAAGTTTTCCACAGTAGGTACTGTCACTTGATGTGTTATTGGAGGAGAAATCATCAGATGGACAAGATTACATTCTTCTCAAGCCCTACCATCCTGCAGAAAGCTGTTTTAAAAGAATTTTTAAGGTTCTAAATGGAGAATGTAGAGGTTTTAAAGATGTATGTAAAAACTGATTTAATATCCTGTATCACAAATTTATATTGTGTAGTCCCTAAATTTTTCATGAAATTATCAGGAAGCAAAAGTAAAATCAGAGCTCTAAGACAGTAAATACACATGTAAACCATGTAACTACATTCTGTACACCGCACATCTACAGTCTGTGTATCGTACAACTATACCCAAGAAAGGCTTGTTCCAATTGAAATATATGATTAAACTTAGATTTAACACACAGCAAAATTATTTTATGCACTAAGAAGTCAAATGATAAATTATTTTTAAAACCGTGCACAGTAATTAATGTGACCTGATAGCCTACATATTTGAGAAAATACATCTACTGTGGGAATATTCTTGGGTTTTGCCTCTTCCCACTCCCTGATTTGCAATGGCAACTATGCAACACCCACTCCTACAAGCATCCATCCCTCCAGCAGCAGAACACAAGGACCCTTTCCAGCGTGAAAAGAGAACTACTCGTATGTGCTCCTGCCACAGACCTGAACTATCGAGTGAGAGACCCCCAGGCCAAAGATGACTCTGTTCGGCGACCAAGTTTCCCTTACTTCACATTAAAAGTGTTCTCTTAACTCAACCAACCCCGCAAGGGTTCGTCTCCACCGAGGCATTTACCGGAGGGTGTGTTTCGTGGCATCCACCCTACGGAAGACCCTTCCCCACGGGACAGAGCCGTCCGGCCGCTGGCAGGGCTCAGCACCGTCCCTGTCCCACTGCCCCCTCACAGACCCCAGCACCGAGGCCTCACCCTGGCCGTGCCGCCGCTCCCAGGCGGAAAAGGGGCCGCCGGGGAGGGTCGTTACCTCTTTGGCGCTGCCTGCTCCATGCCGGCGCTGCCGCGGCCCCCCGGGGCCGCTGACCGAGCCCCCGGGCCGCGCCGGACCCGCACAGCTCCCGAGCGGCCTCGCTGCCCCTTGACACGGCGCCCGCGCCCTCCCACGACCGCGCTCCAGCTGCCGCCACTACCGCTACCTCCGGCCGCGGCGGGGGCCCGCCCCCATGCCGCTCATTGGCTACGGCCGCGCCAGAGCCGGCGCTGATAGGGCGATGTGGACGTCGCTCAGAGCGGCGGCGGCGAGAAAGCCCCGCCCACCGGGAGATGAGCGGGCGCTGCCGCGCCGACGGGAGGGGAAGATCATGGAGGCCGCGGTGCTGCCGAGCTCCCGGCATGCCCCGCAAGGTGACGGCCCGCCGGGCACGATGGGAGGTGTAGTCCGCCCGCGGAACCCGCCCCGCCCGTGGGGCGTCCCCGCTAGCCGGGCCGGGCGAACCGGCGGCATCCCCGCGGCGCCGTCCCGCCCCCGCGCTTCATGCGCTGCCGCTGGACGCTGCGCCGCCGGGCAAGGGCAGCCTGGGCAGCACCGTCGCCTGAGGGCGGCTCTTCCCCCGCAGCCACCCCGTGGCCTCGGGGCAGCGCTGCCGGGCGGCCGAGCCTTTCACCCGCCTGTGTGCGGCGGGCGAGGCAGCGGCACCCAGGCCCTCTTCAGAAAGTCTAGGTCTTCGTGGACAACCGGCTCCAGAGCAGTGCTGAGGGGAAGCTTGAAGTCAGTCACGGCAGGACAAGGGAGCTGCTCCCCGCAGCTGCCTCAGGTGACATGGTAAAGCTTTTGAGGTGAAAAGTGCCGGCGCTTGGCCCTTAGGTGTGTGGTGCCAAAGCATACAAGTTACGCTGCAAAGCAGGGGAAGCTGTCACGTAATTACTTGAGCAGCAGGTTTCAGGCTCCAGAGCACCTTGTGACGGATAGCTGCAATTTCACCACCTTACAACTTCGACTTTCTGCTGTTAATGTACTTGAATCTGTTGGATCCAAGTAGATCCAGCCAAGTCAATACAAGAAAAGCTTACATGCTCAAGCCAGTTTCTATATCCTTTCCTGACAGTAGGTTTATTTGCCTAACTAATTGAAGTTCGAGGTAGTAAAACACTTAGGCAAGTTCCATAAAAACACTGCGATGCCCACGCTCCACTTCAAACTGATCTTAGATGTGCAAGTATTACAACACTCCCACTTAATAAAAAAATCTGCACTGCATACATGATTTCGTCTCTTTGATGTGCATTAGCAAGGGAATTTAGAATGACTGAAGTCTTACTGTTGTGCAAGTCCTCTACTTTGTCTGAGTCAATCCAACCCAGTTGACTCACTGTGGTCGGGCCAAATGCACAATGGCAATATTGAATGAACCCACAAAACAAATCACGCACCACCATATGACCTTTTAGGTTTCTTTGTTTTTCTGAGTCATGGAAAAGCTACAGTAGAACATCTTCCTTTGCACAACAGATTAATGCAGAGCTCTTCCAAGTATCATCCCACAAGCCACAGTGGCTCACCAGCAGTACTGCCAGATGTGTCCATACCATAAACAGCAGTTTGTAGGATATGCCAAAAAAAACAAACCACACAGGAGAAGGAGCCAGCAGATGCCTGAGATGGAGTATGGTATAAGTGCCTCAGAAAGTGGAGAGAAGGAATCCCACGAAATATGCCATTTTCCAGTTCAAGGACAGGTGAGGTCAGGCAGATAGCAAATGCCATGTGGCTAGTGTCCAGCGTTGTTTTACAGGGTATTTGGCTATACCCACTGACCACTTATTATTTACAGTTCACCAATTTCACCTAATGAAGGGAAGTCTGACATCCCTATTTGGCTTTAATACTCCTGGAATGCAGAGGTTGTCTCCACATCCTTTAACACAAATATTTAAGGCAGTATGTTGTCCAGGTTATTTCAGAGGAGGCAGGTTTTGCTCCCACACGTCAAGCCAAAGCTGCCACAGACTATACATTAAAGCAAGGAAAAGGATTCTTAGAAATAAAATACAGGTACTTAATTATAGTTGTAACAGCAATACAAAGAAACAGAGCCAAGAAGTGCTGCTTCTCCCCATTCACACATATATTTCATTTTCTGGAAAAACTTAGGGTAAACAGTCTAATCTGCCACTCTTGCCTCTCCCTTAAAACAACAGTTGACAAGAACAAAAGAAAATTTTTCCAAGCAAAAAAGAGCAGATTTAGATATTTTCTCTGTTCATTTGAAACTATTTATTACCGCAATCCCGCTTCAAAAAAATACGCTGACTCCTCAGTAACTGAGGAAGATGGAGCAGGACTGTCCTCCATCTATGCCACTGAAGAAAGAAAAGGATATAAAAAGCCCAAGATGTCTGAAACAGAAAAAGTTAGGTAGCCTGGCTTTATAACATAGTGAGGCAGACAGTGCCAAAAAAAAGTATGGACGAATTCCTTGCCTCTCTCACAGAAATTTAAGTTGTGTCTTATGCAATTGCCAGAAAGCTTTCTAAGTACATTTAAACTGAAAATAAAACATCGGTAAGATAACATATATACCACGGTATTTTTCAAGATCACTTTATTTATCTCTTATAATTTCAAGTAGTATTTTTAGTCAATGACATTGGAATAAATAACAGTATCTCACCTTTCCCCTGTGACATGAATTTGAGAACCGTGCTGTGAAATATGACACTGATTTGGTATTCATTACAATACTGTACCTAGCCACTGGCAAAGAAGGAACTTTGAAAGGGAAAACAGATTCCCTCTGTTCTACTGCCTCATTCAGAGTTTCCAGTCAAGAGAAGTCTAGATGTTCTGGAGGCATGAATATACTAAGAGGTTGCTGGTGTCTAGACAAGATGGAGATGAGGAAGGTGCAGACACTACATGAGTATTCCCATGATTTCTTCCAACAGCAGGACTGTCTAACACTACAAAGAAGGCGGCTGAGTAAGAAAAGGCTTAATGTAGCCCAGTCCTAAAAATGTGGGAGAAAACTAACTGAATTACTCTTTTTCTTCCAGAGTATTTTATCCCCTTTACAAATTGTCTGCCTGAATTAGGAAACCCTTCTTTGCAGAACTGGCATCAACATCAAATATAATTCCTTAGACCAAAGAAAGGATGAAGACCATACTTAGTTTTTGAGTACTATAATTATTTTATAATATAGTTTTGTAAACAGATAAAATAATTTATATTACAATTACTTATGCTGCAATGAAGTCAGGAACCATGATGGCATGGACAACTACTAGGTGCTGTATAACCACAAATGAAGAAAGTCCTCAAGCCCCTAAAAATATAAATAAAAAGGTTCCAAGATATCAATCCTGTCTCAGTTGTATATAGCTCATAATAAAACTAAGAAGAATAAAAATTACTTGAGAAGCTCATGTTTGCATTTTTAACAGGTATTACTAATGTTAGGATTTAAATTACAAATATCTACTTCAAAGTCATTCATAAACATCATGCAAATAAATTACCTATGTTATAGCAGGGACCTTATCTAGTTCCTTTGATAGCAAATAAAAGCAGCATTTACTTCAGAAGGTATTCGATCAGGCTCATTTAAACAAAGTTCATTGTAATGAATACATGATGCTACTGTAAAACAGCAGAATTAATAAATAGTGCATGTTTTCCAGGAGATACTTGTCATGAACATTCCCCAAACAAAATGCCCCTAGTCCTTCATCATGTCTGTGGTGCTTTGCACAGCCGATCTCTTTTTCCCATGTGCTTTCTACCCTTTCACCATGGTACCCCCTATTTCTTCCACACAGGGTCCTCAGTGCTCTCTCCCCTGATGTGGAATTATCATCCCACAGTAGTTCCATTCACCTGCTTGGCACACCAAAACCAACAAAATCGATATAGACCCCCAAGCACGGTCCCAGCTCTATCCTCCTTAAAACCCTCCACATCACTGATATCTCACCGTGCCTTGGCCCACGCTGGCATTACCCCACAGAGTTCCAAGGATGCTGTGTCTCCATCACGCCTGCAGATTAGCTTGCAGGAGAAGGTGTTTGGCTCACAGGAGACGGCTGCAGACCAGTCCACAGCATGGTCCCAAAGCCAGGTAAGGACAGACTTTCCCAAAGCCAGGTAAGGACGGACTTTCCCTTACTTTTGCCTTGCCATGGGGTAGGCAGCCCCACAAGCAGGGCATTCTCTCCTCTACCCTTGAGTTCTGTAAAAATAGGAACTTACTATAATTACAGACCTCCAGCTTTTCATGAAACATGTTTAATACTAGTAAGATAAGTCACAAATGATTGTGAAGGGGAGAAAGGCAGGGAATGGCAGGCAAGCACAGAGATGGAATGAATGCAAGAGCCTGCTTTCCTTGGAATCCAATTCATAAATTCAGTAGATAAATAGTCAACAACAACATGTTTGCATGTCTCTCCCTGTGACTGCCTGATAGTGATCTGGTATGCCGAAAGTTAAGGAAAAGGCCTTGAATGAAATACCAGCTTGTTTATACAAAAGATAAGGAAAACTGACTTCTGCCTGTATTTTTTTCCTACCTATCATGTCTAATGTGAAGTAACCTTGAAGACTTATCTAAGAATTTGTTATATACTTTCCTAACCTTGTCAGTCATAAAACAGTTATAAATAAAAAATATAAAAGCACGGCATATTTTCAAGTCTGGAATAAAATTTACACTTTTCTATAGTGAGTTTTTAAGTAAGTTTATGAATAAGAATAAGGCAAAGACAGAGAGGGGGGTCTCCTTTCCTGAACTATTCACAATTTAATGGTTAATTAATGTCACTAAAAGGAAAATTAATTTTTGCTGGTCCAACAAAAGAAAGATGCAGAAAATAAAAAGTCAGGCAATATAGGTACAGCAATATATATATTCTGCTATCCATATCCAGTCTGTTAAAATCAGCGTGATTCACAAAATTCCTACTTAACATTAAAAAGACCCATTAAAAAAATGTAAAATATTAGCTGCACTGCTGCAATTCCTCTCGCTACCTAGTATACATTATTTTGATACCCAAAATATTATTACTGGACCTAAAGACATTTGTTGATTAGGATAGGATTTTACTGTTGACTAACCATTTAGCTCACAGTCTTGGTAACAGGCTATATATAGACTTACCATTTGCTATTTTTCCTATTATAGCACGCTATGGTAAAAATAAACCGTGGATACAGAGTTGCTATTTACAGTTGACCACAGAAGATATTCCGGTCTGTACTACAGCTGCATTGATTGTGCTCATGGGATCTACAGATTGGACTTAATGTGAAAAAAAAAATCTCATTTTGGTTTGTGAAACAATTACTGTTGTTGTTGTAATACTGAGAGTTACTCTGGATTCTCTTCTGCACAAAAATATTCCTCCTCTTCCTGAGAGCAACCATCTGCTCTCCAGTCTGCGAAGAAGTGTGCTCACACCCTGGAGAATAAATAAATAACATTTAACTAGGAAGCATTGATGCCTGCACTAGGGGTGGAAACTAGTATCAATAACAAAAGAAAGATTGAATCATCATTACTTGATGAAGCAAGTACCTCATGAAACCAACTTCAGCTGCATGAGTACATGCAGCCTTATGACCAAGGCTTCCACCACCACCATGGTGGCTGGATTTTCTCTTATCTTCCTTTAGCTCCTGAGCTGAGAATTTTAATAATACATGGCAGAAATATTTAGGGAAGATAAGGAATTTTTTTTTACAATTTGTAGGGATAAGGCTTTCAAGAGGCTAACAAGACCCATTCTTTCAGCTTCAAAGGAGGGAAGTTTCCTTGCCCTTGTGGGCCTTTCACCTAAGTGCTGGAAGAGAAGTATAAATATGTGTGAAGCCAAACGACAGAATAACAAATAAGGAGAACCCAATACAACCTGAAAGCACACAGTGAATACTGAATACTATAAAAGCAATGCCATGAAGTGCTTGCAGTTTCCTCAGAGTCTGGGGTTTTTTTTAGTAAAACCCTTCCCATTTATTTCTGAAGCACATCTCCAGCTTGCTTCATAAATATTAAAAGCAAGTGTTTTTATGAGGAAAAATCACTCATCTAAATGCTTTACAATCCAGAAACCACATTTCAGTTTCTTACTTTTTTCCAACTTTCCCAACTAGAACATGCCAGAAGATCATAATTCAAGTGCAAATAAGCTACTTGTATAACATGTACAGTCACACTCAAAAAAAAAAAAAAAAATCCAAAACCTAAATAACCTAAATACAATTCCAGTCTTAAAACTTCACCAACAAAAATGTTCGGGGACATAACAGCCGTTTCATGACTGACTGTGAAGTAATGTGTCTGATTATAAGATAAGGTCCCGTGGAAAGTGCAACTAAAACCTAAACAAGAAAAATGTTAAGATTTGCACTTACATTCCCATTTCACCCTTAAAAATGGTGGGAAGCCTTCCCCATGGCAGCCTGTGTGCTAAAGAAACAGCAGAGCATCAAATAATAATAATCAAATAATAATAATCAGTTCACAGAACTGGCTTTGTAGAATGCACTCGTTTGAGTCTCCTCTAAGCAGGTTTGGTTTGGTTCAATAGGGGAGAGTTTTATGGCATCCCCACTACTACCCAGGATGAGTCCTTAAACTGCTGTCACTACTGAGCAGGGGAACTTTCTGCTGAAAACAAGCCTTCGAAGTGGCTAAAGTGTACATAGGTAATGCTATAAAACCACAGCAAAACATAGAGCAAGTTACTATCTAGAGAGCTAATTAAGCCCATTAAATTTGAAAACTAAGCTTTTTTCCATTATTGCTTCATTAAAAATAATTTTCTTAGTGGACAATTAATGGATTTCTTTAATACCACAAGAGAATTTATCAACAGCCATCAACACAGCCCATTTTCACCCAGCCTGGAGTTAGCAAAAAGAAAAAAAAATTGGTGGCATAATTTTCTTTACAGAGCTGAGGAAAATAGAGCAATTCCATATGCTAGGAGCTTTCTTAATAGAAACAGTTAGTTTACCACATAAGGAATATCACATGCATACCACTTCCACCTAACATGAATCACTCCTTCCAGCTGAGAGAACGAAGGTCTTTTATCTTCCTCGGGGTGGAGTCCATCTCCTCCCATAGATCCCTACAGAATAAAACTGTTAATCGTTTTAAGATTTAAAGTCATTACTTCTTTTACTTTCTTGTGTTTGTATATCACATTTCAATGTCTTCTAAACAAGAGAGAGCCTAATGTTTTTGTGTAACCTTGGACAGGCCGGCACACAACTTTTATTGCTTCATCCTTGAGCCCTCCTGTAGTTCCATGATCTAATTTGTTATACTGGTGGTATTAGGCTGCTCTTACCAGATTAACAATATGCAGTATAAATTCCTTAAAGCTAATTTTAAAATGGATGTGCTAATTTGAGTACCAGGTTAAACGAGGAAAAGCTGAAACAGAATAAAAAAGCCAAACTACATGTTTTAATATATGCTATGTCTCTCCTTCAGTATGGTTAATAGATAGCAAATCACTGCTCTATGCAGTTCAAGCTCCCAGGAGGATGGAGGAAAACTCAAGATTGGAGACAGATCATATTAGACACTACCATTTATTTGAAATAACCTCTTAATAATGTGTCGTTGGTTCATTACATCAGAAATTATGCAGTCAGAGAAGATAAACAGTGTAGAAGAGGTCCCCTTATTGTGGACTAGACACTAAGCATCTGAAATTTTAGACAGTGGGAAAATCTGCTGTTCCTAGTCACAGGGACACTTATGCAATGTTGTATAATATGCATTGCATGCTAATGTATTATGCGTTACAATATCTATGAATAATATGCATTGCATATTATACGATATGCAGTGGTATAGCAATTTTAAGTGAGAAAATGTGTAGGAAGATTAAAACCACACAACTGTGTTAGTATACCCACAAATATATACGGCACTAATTTTACATAAAGTAACAGGACCAAAACATAATAAACACTAATGCTTGGCTCTTTGCTGTGTTATTGGCATTTTTCTTGACCTTTCAAAATGGTCTTTCAAAAACAAGTACCTCATTTTGATGAGTGTGGGATACTCAAAAGGTCTAAATTAAATGCCTCCAAAGCAGTCTTCAAAACTGTGTTCTAAAGTATATTGAATTAGGCTCCACAAGACCAGTTTTTGGCACCTGTTCTTGAAACGAAGGGAAAAAGAGCATATTGAAACAAGATTATGCATTGTTTTTCAGGAATTC
The DNA here is from genome assembly GCA_013397755.1 of Cnemophilus loriae. Taxonomy (NCBI): domain Eukaryota; kingdom Metazoa; phylum Chordata; class Aves; order Passeriformes; family Corvidae; genus Cnemophilus; species Cnemophilus loriae. The sequence continues at coordinate 1,751,304 of VZTF01006132.1, read as the reverse complement.
AGCAATTTCTTGGAGAGATTAAATTTACTACAGCTTTGAAATAACAGAGTTAATTCACATTTTGAATGGTTGCAGGACTGGGTAACAGCTAGCACAGGAGCCTCAGGGGATTTTATTGTAGTTAACCCATCCTTCTGTTCTGTTCCTACTTTTACATCCTACTTTTACATGCAAAAGGAAAAGTTTGTACTTAATACAATATTTATTGCTATAAGTAATAGTCAGTTCCTTTCTGGTTTTACTGTACCAACATGTATAGGAAATACACAGAACTATATCTATATTATTACTCCTACTTTGCAAAATGTTGCATATATTGCAAAGCTGGCTCTCTAATAGAAGGCAGTTAAAGACCTCTCCACTGAAATCTGCCAAAGCTGATACTGCAATCACAAACATGTGTTGTTACACTTCTTGTGGCTCATCTCCGCATGGTGCAGCTGTTGTGTTGGCTAAAGAAAATGCAGGCCCAAGGGAAACAAATTTAATTCAGCTGGGGTGACTTCCACCAAAAAAAAGTGCTTTAAGGAGAACAGGTGTCTTACAGTAAGAGGGATTGTTTGAGAGGTTTTCCCCAAAGTTGCTTTGCTTCTAGGAAAGCTATTCTAAAGTGGAATGCCTGTGATAATAATCTTTTGTGGTCTAATTTTTAAATAATACCCTTCAGAAATGCAATGGATTCCAGAAATTCTATTTTTGTTTGTTTGGCTCAGTCCTAGGACAGGAAAGCTAGTACAGGACTTTATGCTGTACGTTAGGAGCTATTGGAAGCCTCATTGCTGTTATTCAGATTCCTCGGCCTCAAGAAGGTTTGTTTAATCAGCAAATGATTGTACCAGGCAGATCTGCAGCCCGTGTAAGTCACCAGCTGACACCTCTAGAGCTGTCCCTGTTTAAACCCGTATAACTATTAATTTTTTACTAAATTAAATGTAATTACTAACTACTAAATGTAGCTCCCCCCTAAATATGTTCCCCTTTAGTCAAAATAAAGAAGCTAAGTTATACTATGTTCTCTAAGAAAACAGTATTAAGTGTATTACCTTTTTTTCTTTTCCGGGAAGACATTTACCTTATTAAATATGATACCTCCTCTAGTGCCATCATACATTCCCACCTCTCTGCTTTCTGTGTCCTCTGGTTTATCAGAATGGAAGCTGTTTGACTGATGTTCAGCAGCCTTCACGCAATGGGCAGTAGCATATCCCACAGCACTGAGGCACTGGGATCCCTGGAAGCTGGGAAAGACTTATCCCAGCAGGCTCTCAGGATGTCTCTGTCTGTCAGTGCTGACTGAACCAGCCCTTCAGACAGATACTGCAGCAAACAGCAGATCTTTCTCTTCCTCTTGTCAGCTCTCTTTCCAAAATAAGGTTACTGCAGAGGGCAGTCTCTTGTTGTGCAGATGTCTTCATACTGCACTTTTCTCCTTTGGGCCTGTTTTTTATATCTCCTACAAGACTGGAATTCCTTCTCTTTGGGGCAACAGAATCCAAATGTGGGATGATTTTTCTGCACAGATCCCATTCCTACAGAGTTGGTTCTCCTACAGGATGTATAGGAGTTGCTTTCAGCTCTTCTTTCTCACATCTTAACTAAATAAATGTTATTTAAAAATTCTGGTTTTATTTTTGCAAAGTTAAGCTTCTTAGCTCCTTCTTCAGTATTTACTGACAAATGTTGTATCTTCAGTGTCTTATGCAGACCTTGGGCTGTTTTTTAGACTTTTTCTCAAATTTCTGAATCGAAGACGCAGTACTTCTCCTTTTGAATAACATTCAGAACTCAAAGAAGTCAATAGCAAAATTCACGAGAATTTTGATTTGTGTCTGCACATAAAGATCTGCAATAAATCTTGCATTTTTGCCAGCTTCCCCTTACCAAGGGAAAGAAGGTTGTTCTGCCCTTGGCACTTTTCTCAACAGGATTTGTGACAAAAGCCGTAAGTCACACTATGGAAGGAACTGCCATGGCCGTGTCTGAATTCAAAAGCCAGGAGTAGATGGACCTATACCCTGCTGGTGAGGGGAAGAAAAGTATTCCAATTAAGAAAATAAGGAGAAACAACTGTGTAGTGAAACCTGCATTTGAGTGAAACCACTATGGGGACACTCACTCTTTTACTGTGTATATGTACAACCAGTATCCCAAACACTGGGAAAAAAAAAAAAAGAATTATTATTTGTAGAGTGAGGTGAATTCAACAGTGTCTGAGTGTCACTGAAGGAAGCTGCTTAAAGTGATATCTGAATTTAAGATTAACCTCTTGCTTTTCATGGCATTGGACTGTGTGCTTATCAGTGAAGTTTTATGTTTGAGGTTCAGGGAGAAGGTGATGGCCATGTCCTCTGAATGCTTTCAGATGACTGATTTTCAGAATGCTGCTGGCATTCTTCCAGCTGGAGGCCTGGCCATTAGATAAGCTTAACATTATGGTGGCCATTTGCAAAACAGATGAGAGCAGGAATAGCAAGAGGAAATGAGAACCTAAGAAACCTACTGAAACTCCTTGAAAATAAAGAGCTAGCATGGGAAGGAAAAGTCTTAGATCCTTCTACTGAAAGAAAAGCTATTAAGCATAAATTTTCAGCTGGTAAAAGTATAACCACTATCCCAAGGGAGACAAAAACACTGGCTGAAGCAATACTACCACCAGTGCCGGCTTAAAGAAATCTAGGAAACATTGCACTAGCTTCCTGTGTGAGAGTCTAGACAAAAGGTTTTAGATATTGCCGGATAGGATACATTTACTTCTGCTTTCAGGTGGGAGTTTTTTGTTTGGTTAGGTGTTTTGTTTTGTTTTTTTTAGTGGTGAAGCCCATAGCTCTGCTGGCTAAGAACCCTGTCTAATAATCCCTCCTCTGCCAGTATTTAAATTGTGTTAAATGGCATTGGAGCATTACACTACCAGAAGATTTGACAGATATCATTTGGCAGATCCTGTGGTGGCCATTCACATCACCCATACAGCTGCCTCTTCCCTCTCTCTGCCAGAAATTACTGCTTCTGGAAGTGGCTTGGCAAAAGGATCATACCTGTACTTCAGCAATTCTTGTTCAACCAGATGCTGTAATTCAAACTTGCAAGCAGAGATAGCTGAAGGCCATTCATTTTTGTTCTACATTTAGTAGCTGAAGTCTCCTTTGCACTGGCATTTGGAAATGTTGTGAGCAGTGATCCTTGGTTACCACATTTTCACTATCAGGCTTTCACATGGCAATGGAACTTTATGTGGTAGAAAGAGGAATGGGGCTCTCTCCACTGATAATTTCCTGGCAGAGAGAAAATATTAAGTCATCTTTTTTTAATCAAATAGCCTCACCTGAGTAAATATTCTAGCAATTCCAATTTTTAATTTTATTATCATAGTCTGTTGCTCAAGCTGTGTTTTCTGACTGTGCAGCAATAATAGTGCTATGAGCACATGAACATTTTTCAAACTGGCATTGTATTCAGTTCCTTTTGCATTTCCACACATAATCTGCATAACATTATTAAATCTTTCCTGTACATTATTTAGCCTCTGGGATCAAATGAAATCATACATAACTGGAACTCTTTGGACTTTGACAGATGTCCTCTGGCAGATTTTGCAGCAGTTTTTAAGTTGTTACTGCTTTTAGCTATTTTCTTGGCCTTTTCCTGGAATTGGACGTGTGTCAGCTGCTCTGGTGGAAAACACTAACCTCTTAGCTTTTAAAGATGATAAAAGTGGGTTTGAGTTACTGTACCAGACTTTGAACTGAAGTGACTTGAAGCAAAGGTATGGTCCTTTTCAGCAGCTCACCTTCAGGAAGAGTAGTGCTCCACAGACAGCTGTCAAAAGGGTTGGGAAGGTAATGTGGAGGACTTGCTTGCAAGCTCCTGGAGGAATATTTACAGCATCTTGCCTCTGGTCCTTTTTTCATGGGAGAGCGCAGGGAAGCTGGGTATTCTCCTAAAACAGTGAAGGTCATGAAAAAAATACTAAACTTTTGCAGCTTTGTTTTGAAATAATACAGATTTTCCTGAAACCGATCTGCATTGTGGGCTGTCTCCTACTGTGGTGTTATGAAGTTACCCTAAGTAATACTGTACCTAGACAGTGTGCAGTTTGTTTCCTTTCATCTCTACACCTGCACAAGGCTTTTTATGTGTGGGAGAGCTTTTTCTACCTTGTGTATTTTGTAAGTAACCTCTTTGATAAAGAGAACCCTAGACTTACTATCTCTGCCTAAGTTACTATACTTTCTACAGATTGGAGCAAATAAAAATAGTCATCCCAACATCCATCATATGTTTTTTAAAACCTCTATATCAACCATATAAATACAAAAAAATCTCACACCATCATATTTTAATGAGTTCAGGCATTTTTGAACAACTGAGTATTTAAATCTGTGAATAAACTGAAGAATGTCTCACTGTGTTCAAGAAGCATACTTTCATTTTAAGAAACCACAGCTGCAATAATAAGATGGAAATTTGACACACACTAGGTTGGAGGTGGCAAGGATTAAAGGTATGGAATTAGAAAAGAAACCCTTTATGCTGTTGAACAGAATATGGGACATAAATCAATGACTAACTTTGGCTAAGCTTTGCCTTATGGAGGTATGCAGCATTGCAGCTTCACAGTTATCAGTATTTGTCATCTTGAGTATCAGTACACATGCCAGATGCAAAAGAGGGGCCCAGAGAGAACATGGGGGATGAGGAAAAGAAAATTAATAGTTTCAGTGACAATGTACAGTATTTTGATGTGAAACAGAACTTCTGTAATATTTCAAGGGGCTTACATACATATATATATATGTATATATATATATATGGACAAAAGCTGTTGGAAAGAAGCCTTTGACTTCAAAATGTGCCTGATTAAAAAGAATACTGATAAAAATTGAGATGAGAACAGCTGGAACTTTGATTGCAGTTATGCTTTCTTCTGGATGTTTATTTCTAGATCACTTGTGCAGCTGCTTTTATCTACTCCTTAGAAGTTCTTTTAGATTTGAGGAACCATTAGCTGTAAAAGTAAACATCAGCTCCAGTCTGGTTTTATAGATCTTCTTGAAACCACTGAGGGTGGGAAAGATAATGTGAGACTAATGCTGAACTAGATCAGACTTAAGTGATGCTTTGAACAGCCTTTTAGCATTTCAGGCTCCACCTGTAATTCTAAAAGAATGTCGAGTATTTCTAATATTGTTCTTTATTAAGCAGTTAGGAATTTCCAAGCTCTAAGAATTAAAATACTCTTTTTGGAAAACTTAAATTCATGTCTCACTGTCGTTCAAAAGACAGAATGATTTCAAGTATGCCTTCCCTATCTAGGTAGAGAGATGGTCCTTAAAACTAGTTGTGCTCTCTTTCAATATCTGTCATATATAAATATTATGCTTTGAATAAAACAGATCTGCAGTTTTGACTCCACTTCACTCTGTTTTGTTATTGTAGTTGTTTAAGAGTTCTTTAATAACTGTGGTTTTTATTTGCTTAAGAGATGCCTGCTTGGAGACTGGAGAAAGGTCAGGGTTAACCCTGCTTAACCTTAGCTAATGACCTATATTGGTGGTCTCTTTTTTAGGTCTCAGAAGTGTCAGCAATGATGCTGTGGCCGCTGACTGACTTTCATGCCAGGTCCCACTGAAATAAACACACTGTTATACTTACTTTATGCTTCTTCTCGATAGAAATTTTTTTACACACTATGTTGGTCAAAGTCCTCTGGTCAAAGTCACTGAGACTTGCCTATTTTCAGATTTAAGATTTTAAGAATTCAAGCACAAGATACATTTTGTTAAAAAGTCCTCTCAGATGGGTTCATGAGTCTTCTTGTGGGACCATTCCTGGATTCAAAACATGTTTTTTCAGTTTCTATATTCAGCTTTCATTTCTCTTTCCTAAGCATTTCTGCTAATGATGGAGATTTCCTCAAAATTCTGCGTAGGCATTCTCTCTAGGCTTCCTGGAAGCCCCTAGTCTTGCAGATGCCATTGATCCTTGCTTCCATCACAGCCAGGAAGGCTGTCATTCCAAAGCATTCCTTGTCCCAGGGTCTTTTCTTCTCCCTTCCACATGCGCATAGCCTCTCAAAAGAGCAGGGTGCTGTACCTTTGCAGGCAGGCTCCATCCAGCAGTTCAGAAACACAAAGCCTCATGGCAACAGTGAGATTCAAAAGCTCCTGGTTGCATTTGAGCTACTGGTAGTCATCAGGACAACTGAGTGGAAAAGGAGAATATATATTGCACTGGAAAGTTTGCAGAGTGGCTGACAGTATCTCTTTTCCCTCTTCTCTGGATCTGAAAATAAGAGGCCTTGAGTCAGTTCTGTTTCTGCTTCAATGTCATGTCCTTGGCTTTCAGCACTGCTCTCATGCTAAAATGAGTTTTGATGCTAAAATGAATGGGATTTATGTTTTTGTTGGAGACAGTTCCCAAAGGGGAATTTGAAAGAATAGTATAACAACTAATAATTTTCACCAACCTAGCATGGATGAGCAAGCCAAATAAATGAAAGAGTTAATGCGAGCATAAATCCTGCAGTGATCAATGATATTGTTTATGAGAAAGACCATGCCATCTACTCTAGCCTAAACAGGGAAAAGGGCCATTTGCAAGCTTCATCCTGCCCTTCACCATCCCGTCCAAGTCCCTCAAATATTTCTGTGGGGTCTGTGAAAGGGAACTAAGGAGAGCAAGCAGAATGCCAGTCCTCTGAGCAGGGACCTGTACCATCGTGGGAACGGAAAACAAAAGTCCATGAGCAAAGAAGGTGGAAATTTACTGCTGGGTCTTCACTCTGATTTGTCCTGGTTTCACATGCTTTCAGCTTGTTGCTGACTCATGAAACTCAGACACCAGAGACTCTCTGCCATGACACACTGGCTCAGCTCGACAGGAAGGGAAGGAAAATGAGATAGAAGAGTGTTCTTTACCAGAAAGTCTTCTGACTGGTCTGTGCCCAGCTCAGTTCTGTTCTTGAACTGATCTGTTCTTTTTCCCAGCTGTTGCTTTGACTGTACTCCAGAGTGATCTTGCCCTGAGCTTTCCCCACAGTGGCTATGGAGAGTTCATGGAGAAAAAAGACTCTTTTTCCCATGCCATAAGCTAGATTTGAACTGCTCTACACTGGAAAATCTCTAAGGTGCATCAAGCAGCATCACATCCACAGATTCTGTGTTGGTGCAACTATCCTTTCACCCAACAGGATGATGCACACTGTGGTGCTATGAGGTGGCAGCAGAAGCTGTGAACAGCAGCACTTAAGGCAAAAACAAGCTAGTCATACAGATGTCAGAGCCAACAACTTAACTCATGGAAAAGGACATGAAAGCAGGCATGATGAAAAATCTTGCCTAGAACAGTAACTGCTCTAGGGTTTTTTTATAAACTTTTGTTCATTTGTTTATTTTTATGAGGCAGTCTGAAAATAATATCCCTGATTAAGTAAATGTTTAAAACCAGCAGTAAAGCACACATTCAGCAGATGACTGGCATATAAAGACACTGAAGCACCTGCTAAGATACTGCCCTGGGTAGCAATGATCTTAAGCATGCACTTAAATGCTTTTTGGACCATACCCAGTAGAGATACAGAGTTATGTTCAGCCTTGGCAGTGTCTTTAAGTGCTTTCTAATGCCTTACCCTGGTAAGCTTTCCCTCAATTTCCTTGTATTTCAGCAGTCTTCAATAACTTAACCTTCAAAAACTCTGATTTTATTAAGAAGTGCAGGGTTTCATCTATAAGGTTTGTCTGGACATTGTAGAAGTGAGTCTGCATGGGAATAACTGTTAGTTTTTCATAATATCCGTTATTGTCCTTTTCTTTGAATGATATGCCACAAACAACTGAAAAAAACACACAGAGATTAATACAGACACTGTGAACATCTGTAAGTGATGATTTGCATATGCTTGCACCGTGCTTGTAATGCTCTGAATATATCTGAAATGCTCTGTAGTATCCTGGTTTATAACATATCCTTCACCACAGTTTACACATTGAGAATGCATGCTGAAAACAGGAAACACGCATATGGTGGGTAGGTAAAAGAGGATTATAGTATACATGCATTTGACAGAATAGTCCCAGTTTAAGAGTATCATAAGCATCAGGCTTGCATAAACAAATCAGTGCTTAACCCACAGATGTATCTAATGACCAGATGGATTCTCCGTGTTTACAACTGGAAAAAACTCTGAGCTTCTCTATTGTTTGTTGACTTACACCCTATAATATTAATTTTATTTGTGAAATCAAGTTTTTCACTGGGATATTGCAAGTTCTTAAAAGGAAATGGAGTTATTTAATATATGCCACAGGAGAAGATGTAAGGGTCTGTTCTCTGCTGCCTTGGAGTTCTCATGTCCTAGGTGAGTTACAAGGCATGCAACCAAATGTACAACTGCATTTCTTAAACCAGTTTATTGCTTTTATACAATATTTCTTTTAGATTTCCCCCCTAGCAGTTGGCTCAAAGATTGCAAACTTCAGGACCCTTTCGGCCCGAGGCAGCTGCAGAACTTCATGGGAGCCTGAACTCCCCCCCTTTAACTCAGGAGTGTAGTCTACAAACCCATGGCCGTGCAGCAGGCAGGTGGCCCTGAAGCCCTGCCGACCTTCACCTTGCAGGTGTCCTTTGACACGTCTGCCAAGAGGGGTAAAATGCCACCACCAGAGAGTAAGCAGAGCCTGTCAGCCCGGGGACCCTCTGCAGTCCCGAGGCTCAGCTTGAGGGGGCCGGCGGTGAGGTATGGAGCGATGAGGAAGGGGCCCGCTCGTATGCAATGAGTGTCTGTGCTTCCACAGCACAGCCCTGCTCAGTGTTTCTGTGCTGACGGCGGGAAAGACTGTAGCCAAAAGGTTGTTTAAACCAAACTATTGCGAGGTACGGCATGTTGTATTTCTTTATGTCTTGACATCTGCTCACTTCAGTCACCACAAAAACCTCTCATTGCTGATGGCGGGGGAAGGAACATTTTAGGCTAGAAAAGTCCATTTATCGAGGGCTCGGGGCCCGCCGTCGGGGCAAGGCGGCAGCACCGCGGCTGGTGGCGTCCTCTCCTCGGTCTCCGCAGCGCCGGTGGCCGCTTCCGCGCCATCCGTCGCCCCATCCGCACCGAGCTATTGCACCGCGGTAATAATTGCGGCACAGCGCGCAAGTTCCGCGGGATGAGCGGCCCCCACCGCTGTGCACACGGCGAAGACGGGCTCGGCCGAAGGCGGTTTGACGCTCCCGATGCGTCCGTGAGCCCCGCTGTGTCCGGCATGGAACCAGGAGCTTCGGGAGCGGGGAGCCGGGGCTCAGCAGTGGCTGGAGAACAAAAGCCCCCCGGGGCTCTGTGTTCCCTAGAGAGGGGAAGACGAGGAGGAGGCACCCGTCGGGCTGGCTGCGGTGGTGATGCACGTCGGGGAGGCATCGGGGCGGGCAGCCGCGGTGCCGCGGGTGAGGCGGCTGGGCTCGCTCCCTGCTGCCCAGGGGCAGCCCCGCGGCCGGGACCGCGGGCAGGGGCCGAGGGCGAGGGGGTGGCTGGGCTTGCGCGCCCGGGGGAGACGCGGGCGGTATCCAGCCCGCTGAGGTCGTTGCGTGCTTAATTACTTTCTTCTTTCATGGAAATTAATCGCGACGATATTCTACGGGGATCTGAGTCCCAGAAGGGAAAAAGGAGACGCTGAGCGGGAGTTGCAGCGGCGGTGTCCCCCGGAGCCTGCCAAGCGCCGCGTCCCCGGCCGCCTACGCCTGTTTGTCAAATCTTGGCATTTCCTGACTAGTTCATTAAAAACAAAAGAGAATATCCCACCCAATAAATAGGAGGGAAGCCGGTGATGATTTAGTCACCAAGAAACACCAGCGGAATCAGATGCCAGATAGACGGGCGGTCACTGTTTTCCTTTAAAAAAAGAAAATTAAGTCCTCGGTGTGTAGCCGAGTCGTTCGCCGCACCGGCCTGTCTGCCGGCCGACGCTCGCCCAGGGCTGGGCTCGGTCCGCGGGTGCCCTCGCTGCCCAGCGACCTCTTTGTCCTGCGCGCCCCGGCAGCATTCCCCGAGCCAGCGGCCGTCGGGGGCCCTCGGGTCGCTTCGCAAAGCAAGGTGCAGCGGTGCCCTGCACCGTGGACTGTGCTCCCGGCCCCTTCCCTTGGCGTAGCCCCTGTCATGAGCCGGAGCAGGCCCGAGTACCCACTGACCCTTCTCCCTCCGGCGCCGGCTGCGGGCACACCCCTGACCCCCTCTAAAGACTCTGCCCCATTCATTTTCGCGGGGATGGGTTCCCAGCGAACCCGGCCCCCCGCTGCCGATAGCGCTGGTCTGAGCCGCTCCGTGCGCCCATCGCGCACCGCAGCCGCGCACGGTGCCCCGCGGGAGGGCCGGACGAGCGCCGCTGCGGGGCCTCGCTGCCGTCTCCCGGGTGCATTTCTGTGCTCAGAAAGGGGCGAATGGTCAAGGTTTGCCCCAAGCTTCATGGCCGCGGAGGAACTGCTTTAATCTCTTCCTCGCAGCAAGAACAAACACTGCCTATCTTCTTGCTCCCCTGGATGGAATCCAGCGCTCCGGATGAATTTTTTTGGGGGATGTGGGAAGAGAGAGAGCGGGGGGAGGCTGAGATAACCGCGGCGATGTCTGCACCGGCGGGACGCGCGGATGGGAGAAGGAGGTGCGAGGTGAGCGCTCGGACGCCTGTGGATAGCGGTGCTGCCTCCTCGCGCCTCGGGGCCCCGCGGCCGCCGTCTCTCGGGCGGTGCGGGGAGAGGCCCGCTCTGGGTCCGCGGGACCCCCACCCCGATGTGCTGGGTCCTCCGGGACCCCCACCCCGATGTGCTGGGTCCGCCGGGACACCCACGGCGGGGCCGGGGCCCGTGCCGGGGCGGGCGGAGCGCGCAGGGCGCCGCGCCGACCTGCAGGCGGCGCTGCAGCACCGCGGNGCAGCGCGGCCCCGGGCGCGCCCCCCGCACCGCCCGCCGTGCCCGCGCCCGTCCCGGGCACAACGGGGCGGACCCCCCCCGCCGTGGGGGGGGGAAGTCCCTCGGGTGCGGGAGGGGTTCGCCAGAGGTAGATATGGAAAGGTGACGTGAGAGTGCTGGGCTCTTGCGGGACCTGGCGGCCCGTGCCCCGGCTAGTGTCACCCCTGCTCGACGGGTGCCGCTGCCCTGGACCCCCGCCAGCGTCCGAGTGACTCCGGGCTCCGGCTGGTTCGGAGCCGACGCGGTATTACCGATGGGCCTCGCGGCCGGCTCTCGCCGCGCACCTGCCGGCCGGGCCGGGCGGAGTCGCGCCGGGGTCACCGGGTGCTCCTGGCCAGCGCAGACGTGCGTGCGGCCGCCGCGCTGCCGGTGGTGCGACACCGCGGCGTGGCCGAAACGTACCACGAGCGGCCGGGGAGCGAACAGCCCGGCCAGTGACGTCGCACCGCACCGTTCCCCTCCCGAGTTCTCTCCGCTTTTGAGGCTTTTTCGTTGCCTGGTCGGCTCGTGATTTGAGAAGGTCGTTGTTGTTTGGGGATTTTTTTTAGATTCTGGTTTTGATTTTGAGCTGGTTGTTAAATAGATATAATTTTTTTCTTCTCCACAAGTGCGGCTTATTTCTACTTGCTGTAAAGGGCAAGAAATGATGGTTCTCCCGAAACAATTTCCCTTTGATTCTTGAGCCCCGGGGTGTTGCTCTTGGTATCCAGAAGCCAGCAGTGCGGGGAAGAAATTGCTACTCTCAAGTCCACTTTTCGCTTCGTTCTCGAAGCAACTGGCTTCTTTCGGAAGCAAAACGAGGGGATGCGGGTCCTGCCCCCGCGCCCTGCCGAAGTCCCCCAACCCAGCCGCGGCCGACGAGCCCTTGCCCTGTGCAGGTTCCCCGAGGCGGCCCGCACCCACCTCATACCCGGCCCAAGGAAATCGCTCCTTCTCCCGGAATTGTGAACTTCCGTATCCTCACTGCCCGGGAGAAGAAATGCTATTTATTTAGGCTGTCTGGGATTTAAAACAGAGCATTTTCGAAGCAGAGATTTATGAAAAGAAACGAAAAATAGCCCCGGCGGCCGGCGGCAGCCGCGGTCTGCGACGTGCGCCATCCTCGGCTGCGCTGCCCTGTGGGGGGACGCGGCCAAAACTTCCTCTGCCGACTCTTATTCCCCTCATTGATTAATTTTTTTCTTACTGTACACTAAAAGGAGAAAAAATCCCCGTACAGCCGTAATTTATGTCCTCTTCTCTATCTCACGCTTGAATTAACCAGCACAGACTCTACCTTTGAAAATTTTTCAAAGCTATCCTTTAAGTGCCATTTTCCCCGACATCTTTCTGTCCTTTGCCAATTCCAGTTCCAATTTCCAGTCCAGATTATACGATAAATTCCCCATACATGTGATTTAAATAACGCACATAACAAGCTAATATTACAGATAAAAAATGTAATCCAAAGCCGACATGTGCAACCAGCCGCATTGCAGCTATCGACGAACGTGAATAGAGAGCCCTAATCGAGACATTTGAAGAGGGTTAGGGGGGCCTCATTTAGCAGTAAATTCCCCGGTAATAAATCGAAACTGCTTTCGAAACTATGTGTCTGTTCCAGGTAGGGATTGTGTGCTTAGTCACCGTGCATGGGGATGCCTCCGCAGAGCTTCTTTTCCCGAATCTGCCCTTAGGCGACTCAGTCGCAGTGAAAAGGCAGCGCCGAATCGCTGACGGTCCATAGGGCAACCCGACACGACGGCCACAAGCCCATTTGGACGTGAGCACTATCTGCACCCACTCTCGGCGACATGGGCGCCCACAAAATCCCACACTCTAGGTTTGGGGGTGCTATTTTAGATATTTAAGCCAGTCGGGCAGCCTATGTCACCCCAGCTGGGGCACGATGGGCAGCCGAGGTGGGCGGTGAGACGCAAGGAGTGCGCAAATACCCGCGGCCGGCAGTAGGACGGGGGGCGTCGAGCTGTTCTCGGAGGGAAAAGTCACCTTAGGTGACGCGGGGGGAGCG
>VZTF01006132.1:1670210-1733249 GCA_013397755.1 Cnemophilus loriae | reverse complement strand
GGCTCGGAGGCGGTTTTCCGTGTGCCCCAGGGGCGCGGAACATCACGATTCGAGAACTATAAAATAAGGCTTTTGGGGCAGGATAGGGAAAGGTGGGCGGCCGCCCGGCCGCACGGGGCTGCTCTCGTTCGTGTCCTCCCCCGATATCTCAAGTTGTGCGTTGCGATGAGAAAAAGTGCAGTGATACGTTAAACCAGGTGGTTTGTGAAGGATTAATCCTTTGCTTGCTTCAAATCTGAACAGGAATCTCCACACAAATGCCCCACATGTGGAAGAACCTTTAATCAAAGAAGTAACCTGAAAACTCACCTTCTTACCCATACAGACATCAAGCCCTACAACTGTGAGCAGTGCGGCAAAGTGTTCAGGCGAAACTGTGATCTACGGCGGCACAGTCTAACTCACACCCCGCGGCAGGACTTCTAGAGCAGCCAGGCACCCGCGCCCGCTCCGGCAGCTCCAACTTGCCCACTTTACCCAAGGAGTGCATTGTAGGAACTCACAGACGCGCACACACACACACACGGAGACACGCACGCAGACTCGGGGCCAAGCTTTCCTACCACATGTCTGCGAAACTCGTTTAGAGAGTGCGGACTGCAGGATCGGGCCCCTCTCCAACCCACACCCAAGCGTAAAGCTCATCTTGTAGATAATCGCGGCTCATTTTAGAGCTCTGTACAGAACGTGGTTTTTTTTTTCGTTTGTTTGTTTTGTATCGTGTCAGATGCACATCGATAACAAATCGTGGAGGCAAAGTATCTCTTTAAAAATGTATTTCAAAATAAATCCTTTTTTTTTTTCCAAATACCTCCCGCCTTCTTGTATTATTCTCTGAGCATTTGGGCTTTTCTTTTCCTGCTGTGTCAATGCAATGGTAAAGCATATTGAATAAATTTCCTAGCCGGGTAATTGTACTGTCACAACAATTTTGGTGATCGCTTTTGTTTGGTCTGTTCCACTGTCGCTGTTGTGTTATCTATTGTTAAGTAAAATGAAAGTGCCTTATTTGAGAGTTTATAGCTCTACTACTTAATAGTATGAATGTCTAAATATTAACTTCTGTACTTTTTTCACCCTAATTTTCCCGAACGATTTTTTTTAAAGAAAAGAAAGAAAGAAATATTTGCAAATAAAACACATCTTAGGAAATAATGCATAGAGCCGTTCTTACGCCAAAGCGGCTTATTAGTAACTTATTTGCAATCAGCCCGTATATTGTAAAAGTTATCCCTCTCGCGGGGATTGCAGCAGGCAGCCTCCTGCCTGTAGACTTTGGACACGGGCAATTCACCCGCCTAGACAGGGACTTTATCCTGCAGAAGACGATTCTTTCCCGAGAGCTCTGGAAGCAAACAGCGAGGCGCCAATACCGCCCTCCGCCCCGGGCTCATCCGCGGGCCCCTGGCAGAGCTGCGGCACTGGAAGCAGGGATCCCCTCACCCCGTTCCCCTCCTCCGTCTGCGCTGCCGAGCACAAGTCACGCCCAGGGGGTTGGGCGGAGAGGTGCTGAGGAGAGGGATCGTTCCCCCTCTCCCGGGAGACCCTCACCCCACCGTGGGGGCCCCCAGGCACTCCCCGCCGGGGCGGCCCTCGGCGACTCAGCATGTCCAGCCCATGGGCCGCACGCTCAGTGCCTGCACAAGGTCTGCAGCCAGCAGGATGGTGGCACTGAGCAATGGGTTCCCCTCACTTGTCATCCTTGCAAGCCCCTCACCAGTGCCTGTGGACTCTTCTGGAAAGGTGTAATGCCAACACTGAAGCATTTTCCCTGATATGTTGCAGGGTGACTTGGATGTGCATCGCCTCATTACCATCCCACTGCTCTTATCACTTCTGGCACCCTCTCCACAGTGTTTTGAGTAGTTTGGGGCCCCAAAAATTGTTCTTTCTCAGGCTGGGGGCAACCATCCTGCCCTACTCCTCTGCCAAGTTAAGGACCAGGTTAGAATGGCAGGGAGAAATCTTTTCCCCAGGCCCAGGGAGCTCTGTCCGAGGAGAGAGCAATCCCCTTGCACTCAGTTCAGCAGGGAGGGTTCACTCCTGGGCTCCACTTAGCAGGGTTCCAGAACTCCGGGCTGGTCCATCTATGGGAAGGATCACAGGTCGTAGCATGCCCAAAAGCAGCAGGTGCTGACAGAGCCTGTGCGGCTACACTGTCCCCATCCCTGATCCTCGCTGGTCCTTTGGCAGGGAACCTCACTGCCTGAGCACTGTTAATGAGTATCAAGTCAAAACCAGCAGTGCCTGGGCTGCAGTCAGACCATCAGTGCAGAAAGCGCTGCATCACTGCCTGCACTGCCTCCGCAGAGGGCTACCACGGGGCAGGGACTACAAGCCAGCCCTGCTCTGCCCCAGGCCAGGCAGCCAGGTGAATTTCCACTGGTACAGCAGATTTGACAGTCTCAAACTCAGACAAAATTTCTTACATGGTCAAGGCCTATCTCTCCATCTGCTCCTGTCCAGGAAGATGTGGTAGGAAAGAATGTTTCTGCAGCCAGAAATACTGGCTGGAAGAGCAGCCTCTCTTGTCAGTTCATGTGAGTGCTATCTGGTCTCTTCCTCTTCACCGCATGTGAACTTGC
The DNA here is from genome assembly GCA_013397755.1 of Cnemophilus loriae. Classification (NCBI taxonomy): domain Eukaryota; kingdom Metazoa; phylum Chordata; class Aves; order Passeriformes; family Corvidae; genus Cnemophilus; species Cnemophilus loriae. The sequence continues at coordinate 1,730,664 of VZTF01006132.1, read as the reverse complement.
ACCCCTTCTTTGCTGGGGTTCTGCACCCCTAGAAATATCTTTTCCCCCACCCCACCCTGCCATGCTGGCAGCCCTTGTTCTCTCTCTTCAAAATGCTTCTCTCTCCACACTGCTCCTTTCCAAACCTCTCTTCATGGGCATCTTTTGCTCCCTCTTCATGGGCATCTTCCCAATATCTGATGTCTTCCCGTCTGACTGATTCTTCTACTTCCAATGCATTTCTGTTCTTTCAGTAGGTTATTTCCTCTAAGTTTCTCTATCCTCATTGTTCTCTGAGTTCCTGTCCCCAGGCTGTTTTACGTCCCCAAGTACGCACAGCAAGGCTGGGATAACTCCATTTGAGTAAACACTCTTGTCAGGATACATATGGGCTTAGTCCGCTCCTCATAGGCCAAGTTCTATGTGAAGTTTGTTTGGAAAGAACTTAATCAGATGAACAATATCAAAGGACGAAATTAAAGTCATTGTATGTAGCTAAGGTTTTATTTAATTGTTTGAGGTTGCTTGTTTAATAATCTTCCCCCTGAGCAGACACAGACTGTAAATTTATCTTCTCAGGATTTCTAAAGTTCAGCAGCCAGAAAAAAAACCAAATTACTGAAGCAGGTCAGTGACAAGCATCTCTAACAGTTGGTCCATGGACAGTTATTTTATACTTAAACCAGTAGCTATCATCTTAAAATGTCAGTGAATGATCTAGTATTCCTCTTTACCATCAATACATTTGCCTACAGCACTGCCACGCCCCATTCACATTTTAAAAAATCCCTGGAAAATTTCAGAGGCAGCTATAAAAAACATGTTAAAATACACATATGGTTTGTTGGTTTTAGACCTGTTGGGAGCAGAAACAAGTTCTGTAAAGCTACCTTTTGGGTAGGGCTAGGGTTTTTATAGCCATAAAGTTCCATCCTGACTTTCACAATGCAAACACTAAATACAGCAATATCCCTGTGACTGCCGTTCGTGCCTTTGTGAAGTATCCTCCTTCCCTCTGGAAGTTCTCTGCTCAGTTGCAGAACACAGCACACAGCTTCATGCTTCTGCAGCTTCCCAGAGCTTTCCAAACCACCTGCCTCCTGCTGCTCCACGTTCCTCTCTCCCATTGCCACTTCTTTTTCAGCACTGCTTTTTTTCTGCCTGCACTGGCATGGCTCATTCTGCACCTTTTGCTGTGTTAGAGACAGCAGCTGCAGTGCTGTAGCAGGAAAAAGAACTAGCTGTGCTACATAACAGGGAGAAAAACCCAGCAGATAAGATATGTCACAATAATCTCCATTTTTAGGGGCAAATCATAGCCCTTTAAGTTGCATCTGAAAACTAAGATCTTTGCACATCAGTTGCTGAAACAAATGCTGTCCACAGCTGATGGCAGAGCAGCTCAGCCCAGCTAATTATGCATAAAGATTTTCTATGAGGTAAATATTACATAGCAATGGCATGTCATGCTATTCCAGACCAACATAGACTACACCTGATGCCAGTGCAAACTTGCTGGCAAAGCCCAACTTTATACCAGTACCACCTTAGGAATATGCACAGCCCAGACTAAATGTCAGACACCCAATAGCAACCCAGAAATGTGGCATGGCTGTGTCTGCCTGGGTCTAGGGGCTGGTGCCCAGGGTCTCTTCGAGTAAAACATGTGAAAAACTACTATTTATTGAACTCCTCTCTGCCTGCTCTCCTGTTCCTTTTTCCTCTTCCTTCTTCCTTGTCACTGCTCTGCTTTTGGATGTTAACTTCAGGAGTTGCTTCTCTTACCCTAGACATCCTGCACTACACACAGCCTCCTGCCTAGTCTCACCTCCATCTCCTTCCCTACTTTTTCCCTCCTGTTTCTTTTTTGCCTTCCCTTGTCTCACCCTGCATTTCAACCTCTATTCCTGAACAATTTCCTTCACTTAGACTTTTTGGTTCCCTCTTTTGAACCACTCCAACTTCCACTTGTTGCCTCATTCTGTCCTTCAGCCACCAGCCCATGAGCTCCTCTCTCTTCCCTGCCACGTCCCCTGTGTGGTATTTCTCACACACGGCTGGTCCTTCCTTGCTGATGCCATTGACTGATGCCATGTGCACATGGAGCTCAGGAGGCATCAGAACAGGTGCCACAGATGTACTTGGATCATTTTAAGCATGCTGGCTCTGACACAAAGCCAGCAGCATGGTCCCAGGAGGACCAGGGCTAGTGGCACATGCAGCTGGTAGTAGCACTGTTGTCAGCAGCACTGCAGCCCCTGAATTTTGTGATTCTCGTGAAGATCAAGAGCAGCCAGTGATTTCAGGTGCAATGTTCTGGTCCCAGAATGTCAAGACTGAGTCTGCAGTTAGTCAGCTAAGCTGCACTGGTGACTCAGAGCCTCTAATCACTCCATGCTCCTAATACTGTAACTGCAGATAGCCTTCCATACATAAAGTGTTGAAGAGTGACTTGATTTACCAAATTGCATTACACAAGAGTTTAGGCATATATTCCTTTATTTTAAAATTGTACTCTGTTTCCAGCTTATATTTCTCTCCTCGTGGCATATCTATTCCTTCCTACTTATGGAAACTTGTATTAGTTTTTTTCCCAACTTATAACAGTGCAGTTATGAAAAAAATAGGGTAGCTACTAGCCGAAAAGTTATTTTAATTGAAATTATTAAAAATACTTATTTACATTCAAAATAAAAGCATCATATCTGAATAAAACATTTATTTTAATATCTATTTTCAAAAATCCAGGTGCAGATGTTAATGAAACTTCTTACTAGAAGCTCCTAGTTTATCAAATGAGCTGCAAAAATATCTACACTGAAAACAGTAAGCATCTTTCCTAGATCTGCAGAATTATGGCAACGGAAGTGTAAGCTGCTTCCTCTTCTCAGAGCCCCCCTTGCAAGCCTGAACACCCTCTCCCAGGTGCAACTTTCAAACACTACTTGGAACTTCATTATGAGTGGAGCAGGACCCAAAAGCATTGGGTGGGACCCAAAAGCAGTGGCCTTGCACCTTCATCCCTACACAGTCAAGCTGGAGCAGTACATGGTTCCTTTCCCTGGGAAGGTTTCTTGCTCTGTCAGCACTAGGGCAGAACTTTGCAGTACAGATTGACCTAAAAAGCTTAATTTAAAGTTTACAGATACAGAAAACACCAAGCTCCACCTGAAGTGAGTGGTGTATGCAGCAGGGCCCTGTCGGCACGGCCGTACCAGTGGGGAGAGCACTGGCTGTGTCTCCAGCCCACAGGCAGGCAGGGGACAGGCAGGCAGGGGACAGACAGCAGGGGACAGACAGCAGGGGGACAGACAGCAGGGGACAGACAGCAGGGGGACAGGCAGCAGGGGACAGGCAGGCAGACATGGCTCCAGTGGAGACCCCGCATGCTGTGCTGGGAGATGCAGTGGCCCCAGGGGATGGACAGACATCTCTTCTCAGACCTGGCAATGCTGGCTGAAGGTGGCATCTCTCCTGGCTGCAGGCTACCACCAGCCCCAGCAGCCAGGCCTTGCAGGCGTCGCAGGGCTGGTTTGGGTTTGGGGAGATGAGGAACACTCCTACAAGCTGTCCTCCATCGGGGCTGCAGTGAAAGGGGTTGAAGAGGGTGCTGGGCAGTCTCTGGGACAATTGGGATTGGCCAAGTGAATCTCCAGGCCTTCAGACTCTACTTGAAATCAGCCTCCTCTCAGTAGGAGAAGGGGAGTAGCAGGACTTTTGCTTCCCTGAAATTCTTGTAGGATCCAGAGAGTGGCTCCATTGCCTCACACGGCTGAGGGCTGCAGCTGGGAGAAGATCACAAACCTCAGGTCTTTTGACTTTCCCTCTCTGCAGAAATCCCCCAGATTTCTGGCTTTGAAACAAGCTAACTTCGCCTTGCCTGCAGATCAGGGATGGAATCGGGAAGGAAACCTGCTGGCACGGGCGGTGCCGGTGGTGCCGGGCCGTAGGCAGTGCTGCGAGACTCCCACTCCCGCAGGCAGGGCAGGGACCTGAGGCTCCCTCGCCGTGCGCTTGTGAGGGCTCTCCTACATGCCGGGGCATTTTGGAGACCCGTTTGTTCCTCTGAGGGAAGTAGATTGACTGATTGCTTGCTTTTCTTTTTTCAAGTGTAAGAGGAAGCAAAACCTTTATTTCTTTTTTCCCTCAGAGATTATTTATAAGGCATAATCTCTACTACTGCCAGCTGACATCCTTTGGCGTCACTACCACTCAGTGCACTGAAGATGCCTCAAGGTGTGTCAGCCGTGCTTCATGTCAATGCGCCTTGATGTATCTCTTTGGCTGGAATTGAAAGGTACAGTTTCTAAATCTCCCGGTGACCCATTTTGCATGGATCACTGGTGCGCTAGAATGCAGCTACTCCTTCCCATCGTGTTAATGCAAGTTTGCCTGCGTTCAAAGCAGCCTGGCCTCCGTGTGCCACGCTGAGCACAAACGGAGAGCTCGCTCTTGGGTCTCTGTGTGAAACGGGCACAGCTGCTTCAGGCTCGGCGTCTTCCACACAAGTTACATGCTTTAGGTGTTTTCATTGCTGTATCATAGTCCCTTTATTTAAACATTGTAAATTCTTTTGCTTGATAAACATAGGCAGACAGCTGGATTATCTTAATCTTGGGGCTTGCAGTCAGCAAGCGCAGTGAATGCTCCCAGGTTGCGGAGGCACCCTCTCCTGCCCGGGTCCCGTGGGCCCCCCGCAGCTAAGCTGGGCAGCAGTGCTCAGCGCTCAGTGTGTCACCAGGAACAGGACCGAAACGCCTGCAAAGGAGCAGCCCGACACTAGCTGTGGTCACAGCCTGCCTGCCTGAGTGTCCCTGAAGCCAGCCGTGGGGACAGCCCTAATTAATACCTCCAGCGCAGCCCCGTGGCTCGCCGCGCTGTGCTGGCTGCGCACTGCCCTGTCTGCCGGCACAGGGCATGGGAAGGAGGGTGGCGGGAAGGCAAACCCTCAGGGGCCCTTCTAGAAGGCCCCGAGGCCCAGCCGTGATGGCAGATGGGATTCACGGCCAGCTCCAGCTCCGGGCGTGCTCAGGCTGCCTGCGAGGGCAAATGCAAATGCGGTGAACCTGTCCGCAGGGTGCCATGGCCTCCAGAGTCCTTTAAAGGACGCTTGGCTGGGGTACAATGTAAACCCAGTGCTGATTTAGTCCAGGAGCTGGTTCTGCTGGGATGAATCATTTAACCACACAAGCACCCCATGACTCTGCCTCTCATTTCCATGTTGTGGTCTTCTTTTCTCACTCCGCAGAGGAAATGATGGCCCGATCCTGGGAATGAACCGCAACAGAAAAACGCTAGGAGAACAAGGAAGCATTCAAAGGCATTTCAGTTATGTATATGACTGAACAAATCTGGATGATTGGGTCAGATCCTCATCAACTTCTTTAGTCATGCGCCTATTGTTGTCTAATTTTATTTCATGACAACTGGGTCTTGAAATTAATGCTGCATTAAGAGATATGTGGCAGCTCACACTATCACAGGCAATGTTTCTGCCGAGCTACAACCGTAGCTTTGTCATGTTTCATATTTTCAAACTCCCATTAAAAAAGTTAAAAATAGATTTTCAGTAGTTCAGCTGGAGGCACCTCACATTTTTCTGAGTCTCATTTGCCTAGTTAAAACAAAAAACAAATTCTAGACACACCAAGTTTTTAATGAAAAATTAGTCTGCAATGCAGTCATGTGCTCCTGTCCTTTTCTGGGGTGCACAACAGGTTCAGTTCCCTAAAATCACTCAGTAAATTCAAATGAGCTGGGATTATGATGCAGGATTGAGGGCTATAGGTGGAGACCTTGCGGCCTTTGCCCAGATCTATCCTTACATAGGCAGCACTTGTTTGTCTACTTCAACAGGGTTTTCCAACTGGGAAGTGAGGATGTGGGCAAATGAACAAGTTACTGCAGGGAAAATGGAGGATGTGGAAGTTCAGCCCCTCAGCTACTGCCCAGAAACTGCTCTAATGTATTCTTTAACTCCCTCATAAATGCAAACTCACTTTTCCTCACCCACAGGGAAAGAGATACCTGGCTTTTGCTACAAGGTACTGTAGGTAAGAAGAGGGTGCAGATGGACACTTGCCACCACAGAGCAGCCAAACTGTAGCTTGATGGCACCTTGTCCTGCAGTTGGTTGTCTCCCCAAACTCTGGAGCACAAGAGATTTGTTTCCCTAAAAGCCCCACTGTAAATTCCTGATTCAGGTGAGGGAATGGCATGGGAGCTTCTGTGCTCAACTGGCCTTTGCCTCACAGCCACTTGCAGGCAGCAACCTGGTTTGACTAAAATTCTTCAGGTTTCAGCAACAGGAAATTGCGGATGAGAGAACGCTCCGTAAAGTGCATTTGCACAGTTTCAGTCGCGAGCTGTGAAAAGCAGCAGCTCCCCAAGCTCTCAACTTTAACACTGCTATTAATACTGTGTTTTCTAATAGCATTGAGATTAATGGAGTATGAGGGTCTTGTTGTAGTAAATATCCTCCCAATGATGCTCAAGAAACCCATGTCCTGTCTTCACACAGTTTGCTGTCTAAATGTCTCAGCAAACTCCCAAGCACCTTACAGTGTCCTAGGCAAAACACAGATGGTTAGGAAGGTGACTCTATCTTAAAACCTAGTTTTGAGGTGTCTCCTCTGCCAGGCAGCAGAACAGGCACCCTGAAATGCTCCTCGAGGCAATGATGGGTGCTGTTCAGGGTTCATAAGAGGAGAAATTAGGGTTTTGGCCAGTGCCTTATTCCTTTTCCTTGGAGAGCCTCAGGGACTGTTCTCATACAGGTGCTTGGAGTGCTAGGCAGGAGAAAATCCCTGCCTTAAAATTGGATGGGCTTTGCAAACTGCCCCCGAGGACTTAACACCACTCTGGTTTCCACACTGCTCTCACTGGTAGTGAAGACAGCCTGTGGTAGTATACAAGCCGGTCAAGATGGTCAAATAAACTACCAGGACTCCCTGCAGCACTGAAGCCTGAAAATATATTCCTTCCAAAGCAGTCAGGAGAGGGATGGGTGCATGGCTGATAGGAGCAAGGCTGGCTGGTGTCTGCCCCATGGCGAGGTAGCAACTCTTCCCACTCCCTAAGGACAATAGGCCCCATCCTGGGAGCAGACTGGTTTCAATATGGGACTCTCCATCTTGATCCAGTTTGGATGGGTCAAGACATGTTGAGACATGCCCTTTCAATACGCTGCATTTTATTAAAAACAAAGTAGCTGTGGGCCAGATTGTAAAACTAGGTGGGCCTCATTTGTCTGTCCCTACTGTAAGCCAATGAAACCTTCAACATATTCAAACTCTCACCTTTTTACCCATTTGAATGAAAAAGCATCACTAATAAAAGAAAATGACTCACCTAATGCTAAACCTGAGCTCTGTAGATCAGCTTTGATCAAATTCACTGACATTTGGATAACTGCGTTATTATAACTAAAACATCTTTTAAAGTTTTTTTTTCCAGACGTTCATTCTTTAAAATTTGCTTTGATCACTGTGCATATCCTTTTCAGCAGAAATTTGTCCACAGAGGGTGAATTTTTTTCATTTGTTTTTCATATGGATTCTCTTTCCTTTGTTCATATTTTAAATCAGTGAAGCTACCCTTCAAGCTAGCCCTTACAATAAAAATGCAGCTACTGTGTGGCTTTTAACAACTCATTTAACCCATCTGTGCTTCAACAGTCTTGTTAGAAACCCAAGGCAACTCACACTTATTTATGCAATGAGGCTGATCATGAGGCTTAATTAGATTTTTTTTTTTAGGATAAAGTAAACATTTCAGAAGGGCAGAGCAGGGAAGTGACGGTCGCTGTTATGGTGGTCTGACAACACCAATTTGTAATATGTTACAACACTAGTGTTACAAAATGCAGCACAGAAGGACATCTCTTTTAGAAAGTACTTTTGAATTAGTTTAAGTGCTCCGGTTTCCAAATAGGAGTCACAATCCGAGACAATTAAAATAAATGGAAGCAGGAATGTGTCAGAACAATTACAAATTAAAAGACTGAAATCACTGGAGATGGAAGGGCAAGAATTTCCCTGTGTGTAAGTATGTATCTGTATATGAAACTCAACTTTAGACGTTGAGAAGGGCAAAGTTTGCCTTTTCTTTTTCTATGGAAAAAAATTCACACATATATGATGCAATAAAATTTAGTTTAGCAATAGATAAATGCATTTGTAACCAATTTTTCCCTTTCAAGCAGGCAGGAAGACTGTTTAAGCTTTAATTTGCTAATTATCATTTATTATAATTTGACCATGCAGCTGGGGAAGGTGGTGCTGATTGTTCATCAAAGAGGGTGGCTGCCGGGCTCTAGAGTCAAGATAGTCTTATCAGTGGCTTTTTACAGCATGGGCAGAGTTCTTGTTAGAGCTTGTAACAGAGGTGGATTAACCACAAATAATTTTTAAAACTTTGAAGTCTGAAGCCGTAGCACCTTTTGCTGCATTCTAGGAAAAAAAAGCGAACGTGTTCAGATAACGTTGGCCAGTGAGAATCTCCCCCTGGCTGGTACCAAAGTGCAGTCTTCACCCTCCCAGGGCTGCCTGTGCGGCCATTTTGCAAACACGGATTCGTGTCATCTGACAGAGCGAGCCCTGGAACTCCGCACGCCTTCTGCCTCCGATAAAACTATTTATGAGCGCGCACGTTTCCAAAGATCGGGCCCCACGATCGTTAGCTCCGCACCAAGCTTCTTAGGGATCGCTTGTTTTCCCAAAACACTTTAGGCTGCGAATTCCTATTAATATAAATCTGCTTTAAACAGGAGATAGTAATTTTTTAATGCAGACATCCTCTAATATTTTCATGATGTGGCTTATACCTTAATAGATAGCAGTTGTGGTGCAGATCTGGCCACACAGTTGCATAACATATTTGCGGTAATGAGAACCTTTGCTGACATGGAAAATTAATATTAAGAAAATTAACGTAAGGAAAATCTTTAATAGGTTTTTGTCTTTGTCTAATGCAATTTTGCAGTTAGCAGAAGGAAGGAATTTAGTGCCAGGTGAGTAGCCAGCTCTTCAGAAATCGTGTTTTGTTGACCACATTTTAGGACCTGCTGCTTTGATTTAGTGCATCAGGAGCAATATCTGCTTCGTAAACAACAGCATGAAACACCACAGTCAGGATCCCGCCTGGCATACTCAGCTGTCAGAACCTTGCCCACAAGAAAGAGTTCCTCAGTACAAACGTTTTTCATGTTGGTGCCTGTTCTGTCTGGGGAAGTGCTTTGAAAACTCAGAAACTTCAGCAGGGCAGGAGAGCAGCTTAATGCTCAAACCCATCTAGCAGTGACTGGGTGAAAAGACATCATCTTTTCATAAGCAGCATCCGTCAAGTCCTTTGGCAAAACAGAAGTAGCCGTTTTCCCAATAAGAAAGGCTGCTGTTATTTGTTGCGTGTCCAAGGACCATAGTGTGACAGCAATACGGCAGCGTGCAGACACCACTCAGCTCATAGGGGGAAGAAATCCTGGATGGGGACCAACTTTCTCCCACCCCAACCTCTGCCTGCCCAGCTTACAGCTGCCATCCCATCAGAGAACACCAGTGCTGGCATCAGCTTTTGTTCAAGGTGATCCATGGTTTAGATGTTAGAGTCTTTTCATCTGTTGCCTGGGTTTCTCTTGAATGAAAGAAGACTGGCACATTTTTCTCCTTTTTGCTGCTAGGAAGGTGGATGCTGACCCCCTTTATTTCCTGCTGACTAGGGATATTAGAGATGATGCAAGCACAAGGTATCTGGCATGACATTACAGAAATCAAAGGGAAAAGAATTCTTGGAAGAAACCTCATTTTTGTTCGATTTAGACAGCTTGAAGTTGTTTTGTTTCATTACCTCCTACCTAAATTTCTTGAAAACAATACTTAGCAAGAGGCAGGGATTTCTTGGTAAGCATTGTGTATTGTATGGCATTTTTCAAGGAGCGGGCAGACTCCTAACAGCCCTCTGAGTCCTCCCTGAGAGACACCAATTGTGAAAGGAAGGGTTGTATTTGATCAGTAAGAAACGTGTGTATGTGTGAGCGTGTGTGTGTGCACAAATAAAAGGAGCAGCAAATCCAACCCTCTTATCTCCCTTCCTTCTTGCATGCCAGATCACCTTTAGCATCAGCTCCAGTCCTGCAGCTGCTGCTTTCAAGCAGGTCTCATTGACACCAGCCCTCACTGCTGACCTGCTCTGGGTACAGATTCAGGCCCTGTCTTTCCTCATCCCTTCCCTTTACCCTTTCATTCCCACAGCCCAAAGGAAGTGGAAAATGAAAGTCAATTGTTTACTGCACTTCTTCAATATTAAACAGATAGCAGAAGCTCTCTGGAAGTGAAAGATGACAATTATTTTCTAAAATACTGCCATAATTTTTTTTTAGAAACCCTGTGCTGCTCATCATTTCATTACTGAGGGTGCACAGAGAGCAAGGCTTGTTTCACCACAGAACAGACTGTCTTCCTGGAAAACCCAACAGACACATAGAGAAATGTTGTTAGGTTGAAGGATCTTTCAAGATTTGGATAGCTAGTTTTGCCCAGGTAAGAAATAATTTTTTCTTCATAACTAATTCGGAAAATCTTTAAACCAGATTAACTAGCAATGTGTTAATATTCATCATCATCTTGAGTACTGGCAGTGGCTTGATCACATTGTTCAGAAATAACAAAACATGCTTATAAAATATAAATGTTGGTGACCATTCTGTGCTGTGCATGCCCGTCTCATTTATTTATATCCCCAAATATTTAATATAACTTCATTTTGCAGCATGTGTATGGTTAGCTCATAGGCAGTTTGTACACAGAAAGTAACAGAGTAATGAAATATTGCACTTTTTTTCCTCCTGAAGAATGAGATAATTAAATCAACTTTTTTCAGTTGCCTATGGTATTTTTATAGAAGGTAGATAACACATAAATATATTTGGAGACACACACATTAACACACACACCCAAAATACATATGGCATTTTGGGACTAAACCAGTTGCATTTGTCATCAATAATAGCAAAACATGGACCTGATCCAATCACTTTGCAGATTTCTGTCACATTAATACACATCTATACTTACAGAAATATAAAAATACTATATAATTATACTCACCATATTACAGTAGAAAGTTTTCTGTCTAGATTTGGAACACTATTCTCATCTCTACTAGAAACCACAATTTTATCTTGCTTTACAATGTTCCATCATCAAAAAAATTGCTGCTTATATTTGCATAAGCCATTCAGCGGACTGATAAAAACATGCACAAAGAACAGAGGACAAAAATTTATATCTGATCAAACAATACACTTCAAAGAGGAGAGACTTCACTTCCTTTTCACTACCTTCACCCGTAGATTTTCACATTAATCAAATCATTACTACATCGTTGCTAGTAGCCCCAAATGCCTCATATCAATTCACTTCTTCTCATTCAAAATGATTTTTTAATTAAATCCTTAACTATCATTATATCAAAATAATATGCTAATAAATATTTTAAATAGTTGATAGGAACATTTGCCCTTTTAATTCTTGTTAGGTGGACCCCAAAACAAAAACACATCAAAAGAGAAAAGAATCTAAAATTTCAATTAATCTTAACCAGAAGTTGAAGCAATGACAATATCGAAGAGACTTTGTAATACCTAATATCCCCTGACAATATTTCAAATCCACATGTGAATATAAAATAACTTCTCGCTTGACTTCGTTGACCCAGAATTGTCAGTGAAATAGAAACTTCACTAATTCCTAAAGGTATCAAAGTGTGATTTGCTCTGATTTCAGCTTAAATTATCTATTTGTCTATATCTGCCTTTTCTCTCTTTCAGAAAGCAGAGGGGATTTGTTCGTTCATGGTCTTTAAAAACACTGTCTTATTTTCATTAAGCTAAGCCCACTGCTGATGTAATTCTTGCATTACAAAGGTCTTAATTTAAACCATGACATAAATGCTTTTCATCAGTTGATTTTTTTGTTCTTTGTGCCAAATTTCTTGCATTTTTAAAATAAAGAATATGGTGTATAATAACTGCTGTGGGACAGGCTGCTTTATTCTTCAATATGAAAGACAAATGGGGTGTGACATGCATACGTTTCAACATGCAGCACTTACTTCTTCAGGACCTTTACTTTTTCCACTGTTTTCTCAGTAGACTATTTCACTTCCTTTGAATCAGGCCTAACGATAACACCGGATTCGAAGCACGGTTCTCGGCGTTGAGCACACTGACGGGACCAAGAGGTGAAAAGTGCTTCTAATCTCTCTCCTCTCTCTCTCTGTCTCTCCCCCCCTCCCTTCCACTCCCTGCCTTCCTCTCCTTCCTTCCCCCCTCCACTCAAGGATTTGGGGTCTGCAGATGATAATTTACAGAGCGTTTTGGAAGAAGGGTGGGGATGCATTCCTAACACCCCAAATCCTGGTTTGCATTACACATTAGGGATTTCAAAGCACACCAAGATTTAATCATAATCAGAGAGTAGAGAAATCGTTTCTACGACATTCTGCAGTATCGAGTCTTTTTTTTTTTTTCCTTTGGTATCCCTGTAACTAATACAGCAAAACTGTATTGCCATCATGCCCTACTATTATTGCAATGATCAGTGAGCTGTGTTAATGCATCTGGGAAAACTGCACAACTTGTTTGGATATTATTTTGAGTTTAGGAGATTGGTTAATTTTCAGAGAAAGTCAAAAGACACTAGCTGTTTCTCTACTTAAATGTGAAAATACAGAAGAAATTTTTCATGATTAACATTACTACAAACGAATCAAGAATACAATGGAAATGATGCAAATATTGTATTTAAGTAGAATTTTCAACATGGTCTACACTAACACCAAACCGCAGTGTTAGTTCGTTGATCTCCACAGGACAATATTGTCAAATACAGAACAGATTTAGAAAATCTCAATTGAATTTGTGGAAGGAATAAAATCTTTACATGATCTTTCTTCGTCTACTGCATTTTAGAAGATGTTGACCTGATACTTCTATGTTTGTCCTGGCTTTATACTTTGTCTTTAAACCAATGCTCTTAAAATTACCAAAACCAGGATACAGGGACAGGTTGACCTTTAGTCTATCAACTTTCTTGTATTATGCAAGACATTAAATTAAATTGAAAAAGTGCCATTTTTACTCAGATTAAGTATATGTAATTAATTAATTTTACTTGAGGTAATAGATTAATTCTATTTCTTGAACATTGGGAATCTAAATAAAATTGAAGCTGGGGAAATAAATGTTTTTCCTATGAAATACTTAGGACAAGAGTATGTTGAATACTTCTAAACTGCAGATTATATCCATCAGGTTGGATATTATTTGGTCTGTTATTTTATCTTTTCTCCTTTATTCGCTTTATTTTCTATGCAACGTTCTGTTGCATGAACCTGAGCTGAAGAGAGCGTTCTGTAAGGGTGTGTTCATCTTTACATATTTTAAACCTATTTTGATAGATTTATATCAAGGCTGAAGTAATTCACTCTGGGAAAAAACTTGGCATCAAAACTTTTAAATACAAGCAGATTTTTCTTTCAAATTTTTTTAAAGAAAATTTAAAAATATTTCGGCATGTTCTTAAAGGCAAAGGTTTAAGTCCTAATTCATTTTAAGTCAATGGGAGTTTTGCCATGACTTCAGCGGAGCCAGGACTTCCTTCAAATGATGGGAAACAATTACGTTTAGCATTTTCAGATGGAAATTTTGTGCTTGTATAAATTAGAATTGTCTCTTTTTTTTTTTTTTTTTTTTTTTTTTGGTTGAGGTGGGGGTGTGTATACACATATTGTACAATCCATAGCGTGAACTCATCTCTGGATATCTTTCTGTTAAGTGACTGTCTTTTTTTCATTAAGATAAGTAACAGTTCAACATATGTGGTTACTTAAGAAATTCCTCAGGATCTTTAGTGGAGTCTTTCGGGATAAGATGTGAAATCAGCTGTTGTCATTCATGACAAAGATCCCACATAATTTTTCCAAAGAGTTCGGCATGCCAATGAGAGTGGATCAGCATAAGTGATTGTATTTTGCCCATGCACTTTCCATCTGAGGTTTGGATCCGAGGTGGGACTTCTGCCTTTCCTGCCCTAAGCTGCCTTCAAGTACTGCTTTGCATTAAAGTACCTCACGTTTTTGGCCAGGCCAGGAGAGCTGTGAACTTCATTACCTTGCCTTGCTTCACGGGCTCACCTTAATCAAAGACAAAACCTGACCCCTGGAGAAGTAGTTAAGGACTGCTTGCGTGAGGTACCTGCAGGATGGGGCTGGCCTCTCTCAGGTAAAGCTGTTCTGAAGAGATTTATCGTACTTGTCACCTCCGATTGTGTTCAAACGGCAGCGATACTAAAGCTATCTGAGGCAGGTGGTGCAATTTTCGTACAAAGGATCAGTAGTTCAACCAGACCTACCCTGAAGTTCCTGCCTTGAACCCTCAGTTCCCCAATACTTCCCTGGGGATTTAACCCCACATGTGGAGTCTTGGTGCCAAGCCAGGCTACTGTAGAAAGGACAGCCCCTTCCCCATGCCAGCAGGGTGGGACAGTGTCCAGCTCTGTGTTTCAGGATGTTAGAAACTGGACCAGCTCTACTGTTGTAGTCTTAGATGCGAGACAACATCTAAGGCCTTTTTGGGTGTTTCCTGTGGATGTGAAATTGATGGTAATTCCCTGGTGCAATCCTGCTTATTTACAAAGAATAAATAGTCTGCTGTCCTGAACCTCATGAGTGACCAGCAGCAACATGCGACAACTTTGCCTGGAATCTCTGGCCAGCACTTCCAGAGAGTTTTCTGCTGAAAGGGAGCTCTGCTCTCTGCTTTCCTCCCTGGCTCTGCCATCAGCATTGGCTCAGCTGCACCCTGACTGTGGTTTCTCCACAAATTTTCTGGACCTTTCTCTCTGTTGCCTGTACACTTCACATTGTCTGCACCAAGGAAGGCTGGGCCCCCACACACCGCAGGTGCGTGGGCTGTGCAACCTGGGGACATCAGAACTTCCACGAGTGTCCCTCCTCCACAGAAATGCTGTGAACCTGAACAAACTGGATCAGCACCACATTATGGCCACGCCCTCCCAACCCAGGCACAGGTACGACAGAGCTGCCCTCGGTGTGCGTACCCTGGCTCCCTGCCCTTCCCAAACTGTGGTCAGAAAGCTGAGTGACAAGTGTCGCCTAATTGTCCAAATAAATAGTTCCTTCTGCTAGATACACATGTACCATGGCCTTTTGAGCTCAAATGTGTATCCTACCATGCTTGTGATGAACAGGCAACATTGCAAAGACTTGAAAATGCAAATGCTGACAGTAAGCACCGAGGTGAGGCTGAACACTGAGTTGGATATGGCTAAAATCAGTGATTACTCTGTGGGCAAACATGGAAACAGAGCCAAGAGAGTGAAACGCTGGGCTTTTATTCCTTCCTTTACAAATGGAGGAAGGAATAAAAATGGAGTCGCCGTATGTCTTGGCTGTTGTCTGTACGTAAATGTACTATTGCAGTGTGTAGCTGCCTCCACATGTACACTTTCATCATTATATTAATTTCATGCTTCTGTGGGGAATAAGTACATTACATGTTAATACTATCAGTAGTTTGCACTGTTAACATTCTATTATACTCCCATAAAATTCAATGACAATTGCATATTTAGAACAAATAACTCTACACCCCCAACCTAAATCTATGTACATATGACCAAACAGCACTTTTTGCTGCTAGGATGAAGCATTTTCTAAGATTTTAGAAGATTTTTTTTTTTTCACAGCAGCATTCAGTCCAAAGCCCAGCACAGACCCCACAGAAGCTGCCTGGCCCTATCACAACTGGACGTCACCTTGTGCTGCTGTCTTTTGTGATACAGCTTTTGTTTCCACAGTTATGAACTGCTATGTTATGGCTGTGACCAAATACACCTGGTTGATGTATTTGCAGCTTCAGTTAAACATATAAGGGATTTAGCAGTGTGATGAGAACTTGTTATTTCAATTTGCATAGCTTTTAGTGTATGCAGAAATAACATGCTTCTGCGCATTTCCAATCTTTTAAGCATTGTAGACTTTTTATTTTGTTGCTCAGAGTAAACACTGACCTCTATACATCCATCCTGCTCTCCATCTGGTATTCTGAGACTGCAAGCAGTAGTAAAGGTGGGGCTACAGACATCAAAGATACTCGTACGTCTTGAAACTAAGCACTGTGCTAAACTCCCTTTAATGCCTCTGTGGGAAAGTGTCTCCATATGTCATCCCATGTATTTTCTTTGCTATTTAAAGTACTGCTTAATAGTACACTAAGCTGGTGGAAAACTATTTGCTTTGTTGGGTTAGTTCTACTTGGACTTAACGCAGGGCTGGGTAAGCATCAGAGCCTGCACATGGGAGTGAGTGGGACCAGGAGCAGCTGGGGTGGGAGGAAGAGGGACTGGGGCACCCAGCAGGCAGTGGGGTTCCCATTGCTGGGAAGTGGTTATCAGTCCAGCTGAGCGGAGAAATCCTTGGCTGGCTGGGAGGTGTTGAGGCAGGGGTGTAACTGGACTTGCACTTCATCAGTTGCACAAACACCCTGTGGGTAAGTGGGATCTGTATCTCTGAAGTATTTTCAGATCTTGTAAATCTCCATTCCCATCTCCTTTGCTCAAGTCCTACTCCTTTTGAACTGTTCTTCCCAACTTCATGTTTTCTCTCTCTTCTCAGCAATTGGAGCACCTTCCTGCAATCCTATCCTCTTATTTCTTGTCTTCTCTGTCTTCTGTGATTGTCTCAAATCCATAATCACTCTTTTAACAAGTCCTCTGGAAACTCCTTCTTATGTTTCCCTACTGATTTTGAAGAGCTCTTTCAGGTTTTGACTTTGATCTCCTTCCCCGGTTTCTCTACACTTCATCTCTGGACAACATCCTACCAGAAACAGATATGTAGAACTCGTTGTTATGCTAGCGAGTCGTAGACCTACCATGCGTCTCCTGCCACGTCCTCCTGCTTTCACTTCAATTGTCTACTTTTAAAAAAAAGTACATCATTTCCCGTTTCTTAAATCTGGGCCACCACACATTCAGGAACGCAGAAGTCATGAGACCAGAAGGACAATCACTCTTTTAGTCTGGTTGTTTTTCTGGACTTTAAAGTCAGCTGCCTTTAGAACCTTGATTTTTTAAATTTGGGGTAGTTGTTCCCTCCTCTTTTATAACTACAGATCAAATGCCTTGTAAGAATTTGTCTTTCTTAGAGATGTTATTTCTTTTCCTCTCCAGTACATGGTGACATTGTTTTGTCTTTCCAACTTCTGTAGTTTTGGAGAGGCAGTGACCAACAGATATCCCTCTGGCCACTCTTTAACACCACTTGGGCTACTGTGCCTTCTTGGTTGCTGTCCTATTTCTGCAAGATACCCCAAGCAAGAAATTGAGTTAAGAGGTAAGTTCTTGAAAATGAAAGTGATAAGACTGACAAGACTATCTTTTAATTCACAGTCTAGTTGACACTAGCTTAACTGTTTTATCTGAGCTAGTGCAGTGGTCAGGACCCCTACTGTTGCAGTAAGACTTCTCTTGTCCTAGAGAGGGTTACATTAGTGAAAGTCTTTGTGGACAATTTATTTGATCCAGCCCTAAATCTCCTCTCCATGGTCTCCTCCCTTTCTTCCTGCAAGATTTGATCAGGGTGGCCAAGGCTCTTGTGTGAACACCTGTGGTACAACCCCGCCTGCTCTTACACAGTTTAACCCCTTATATAAGTGGCTGCACTGAACTCCATATGCACTTTTTTCATTGCAGTATCCCAGGAGGAAAAGCTAGAAGACTTTAAATGCAATGTATTTATTGGAATGAAGGTGATTTTTCAAAGGTGACTTTTAAACAGATGGTAGAAAACATCAAGGCTTCTGCTAGTGTTTAACTGTAATATGGCATTGATACGGAGGGTGCATTATCAAAAAGTAATAAACTCCAATCCTAAAGGATGTATGTGGCCAGCAGTTACCCTTATTCCAAGGTCTTTTTTTAAATCTTACTATTCATGAACCATGCATGACTCAAGCTTGCCATATAGGAGAACTGTTTTATCTCTCCCTCCAGTTATAGTATTTATAATAAAAATAGACATTATAGTATATATTAAATATAAATATAAATATAAATATAAATACATAAATAAATAAATAAATATATAGAGATTTAAAAAAAATATATATATATATATAACCAGGTCTTACACCTCCTCATGAGGCAGCCTGGTATGGCAATGTAAGAACTGCTTTTCATTTGGGAAGGCTGAAGAAGAAGGGATTTGAGCAAACTAACTCCATACACTCAGGACTAAAAAAATACTGGTCCATAAATTAAAACTTTTCAGAGAAATCAAATTCTACTCACTTTGTTGGAAGCACAGCTCGGTTTCCAGCCAAAGGAATGAGCACGGTTGATCCCTCTACATATAGTTTTTTGAGTTTGGAAATCCAAACATGAGAAAAAGTATCTCTCTGACTCTTCTCTAGAGGAACCATTTTTCCTGCGCTAATGTGAGCTGGGCTGTACCAGCATAAGTGAGGACAACACTTGACTTGGCCCTGTGTTCATTCTTATAATATTGCCCCTATTCACAGAGTGGAAACTTGCTGGATTTTTTCCATTAGGAGGAGAAATTGATGATAGGAGTCAGGAATGTCTTTGGTTTATTTACAAAGCATGTACTCAGAATCTTGTTTCTCCGAATGCAGCAGAAACAAACAACAGGCACTTTTCCTACTCAGAGTTTCCAAGCCTGACTCTGTAGTGTGGCGTGTATTCCACAGAGCCGTGCTGCTCCGGTCTGGCCCCCGGCAGGGCTGCTTCCCTGGCTGCTGCTCCTGAAGGGCAGTGAGGTGAGACATGCACACGCACATGCACACCCAAACCGCCTCCTCCCCCCATCTGACCAGTTGGCTTCCTAACCCCCACATGCCACGAGGGATTCTGGTCAAGCTCAGCCTGCTTCTGGCAGAGCTCTGTCACGATCCAGGCCGCATCTCCTGTTGTCTCCAGCCTCCTACTCCTGAAGGGGCTAGAATGCTCTTTTCAATTAACTTCAAGGACAGACATGTGCAATAGCTTTTTGGAGGTATGTGACTGTAGATTAAAAAACTCCACTGCCATGAAAACCCCGTGTAGATACAACCCACATGTGTGCGTGCACACACGTGCACACTCCTGCATGCACACTTGCAGAACCTCCAAGTCTTTGGAACAACTGAGTAACTTGTAGTATAACAGAATTTTAAAATTGTTTCATAGTTGTCTAAATAGTTTATAATTCTCAGTTCCTTTATTGTAGGCATGGTTTCACACTAATTTTACAACCAAACAGCTTATCTCAGATCTGTGGCATGAATTTTTTCAAAGGGAAATAGGTAAATGACAGGGAAAAATTTTGACATTTAGGTATAATTTCTGAATGCTTGCAACAAGACAGTGTTCTCACATTTCAAACAAGTCCTAATTTTTATGGTATTGAGCCAGTCACTCTTGAGTTCTGCTGATCACATTTTGATAGGACTGTGAAATGTATAATGTCAAAGATTTTTCATTCCATGAAAAAAATTCCCCAATCATTTCAAAATAAAAAGGTGGAGACGATGGGCAGGCAGAGTTACACTGAGCTATATTTCTCAGCTCACAGTCTTAAAGCTTTTTTCTATCTTTAGTAATATTTACTTGTAGCAAAGAACATTAGAATAATTGTAAGTGCAAGTGAAGCTAAAAGCAGACTCTCACCAGAACCCACTGCACAAAAAGTAGAAAGCTGTTAGAAGAAAATGTTCTCATGGCATTGTAGCTTTGTAGTATTTCCATACTTTCTTCTCAGGACAACCTACTTATATGCTGAATTGCACAAACGTTTCCTTTTTCTCTGATCTCTACAATTCCCTGATCTCTGTAATTTGTGAATATTCATATGTAAAATTGATCCGATTAATTCTATTTTAAGTACATGTACAATTCTAAAACAATTTAAAAACTATTACTAGGGTGGGATAAGCACTACATTTATCAAATTTACATCAAATACGAGAATAGCTAGTAGTTTATGAAACAGATCCTTTGAACCTGATGTTGGACCAGTGAGAAAGGGATGTTTTCAATGATTCTTTTCGTATGTTTATTGGATGTACACATTGCTTATATCTGTCAATAATGCTGAGAGCTCTGACTAGATAGGGCAAAATAAACATTTTTAAACATGAACAGACTGCATTGGTAGCAGTGGAATGCATCTATTTAGCTAAAGACCTTGTCCTCAGGCACTGAAGGGATCATAATTACAGTTGCAACTCCACCTTCTGGCTTATTTTGCTTTAAGGAGTCCAAGATTTTGGATCCTTTATTTGAATAAATGTGGATACTTCCTTCAGGGTCTGAAAAAGGGAAAAATTGACAGCTACATTCCAAAGAAAGCTTAGCTGGATGGAAAACGACTGCTTGCAATACTAACGTGCTCTTTGTTTAGTGGCGCAAATCATTATCATCACTTTTAAAATGTGTAACTAGAATAAACACTGGCTAGGATAGCAAACACTTATCTTCATTTCATGAGTTGAAGATTTCCATATGAAAATAAATGTATATGTGTGAAATCTTCTTTTTAACAATCTTCAACAAATGTATGGGAAAAATACCATGGAAAGCTCTTCTCACCAGAGGCATTTGGGTTACTTTAAAGGAACACACAAAGGGTAAATGAATCACATGGAGAAGGAGAGTGAAAAAGCAGCTACATCCTTGACTAATTTTGTTCAGTGATAACAAAGAGTCTGAAGTTTTCCATAGTAGTCTCCATATTTGTAAAGCTAGGGTACTGCCACAGACACTCTTCTGTACTAAAGACAGTATTTTTAACATTTAGTATTCCTCTTCACCACACCTATCTGTAGCCATCAATTTTGTGATTACTCTCAATGGCTTCAGAACAACATTCAAACTCACATGCTCCTGGTCAGAAGGGTTTTTAAACATACAGCTCTCTTTTTAAAAATGAGTTATACACAGATTTGGTTATAGACATCTTCTTTCTGCGTCCTTAGGAATAAATAGAGACTCAGAGTCATACACAGGATTTAATGGAAAAAGTTATAACCCTGTGTAAAGACAAGCACCAGCAGTGGAACAGTGATAAATGAAGCTGTTCAGGCTCCCTGGCATGTTGATTCTGTGGAGTACATTTTACTGAAACAGTTTCCATATCATGTTTGGCCTCATGAATGTTCAGTGGTAGAGGCCAAATCCTGTCTTCAATCCAATCTCTGCAATTCCCTTCAACCACGCTGCAGCTTTCATCTGTTTTCTTGCATCAGATTCTTCCACAGGAGTTCAGCCGTGCCAAGCATCTTGAAGTTGTATTACCAAGAATGTTTCAAGCACAAATCTCTTAGCCTCATCACTGAACACAAGTGCCTTTGCCCAAGTGCAGAAAAGGTTTCTTTGCCTTGAATTCAAGGAAAAAACCTGGCAGTTTTCGCACCACTTTGAGTCAAGATCTTGGCCTTTAAAGCTGTGGCATAAACATAGGTGTTGAACCAAAGCAGGATTTGGACTTTGGAAGAGGAATCAGTGTCTGTAGGAATCTGTGAAATGTTTCCGTGTGAAGCAAACACTCTCCAGTATGTCCCTAGACTGGCCTGTCCGCAGGGCTTGAGAAAAACAGCTTCTTGATTTTCTCCACTACAACCCACATTCACAGAGTGAAACTATAGCTGTGCCTTGGTCTGAATGGTTTTCACCCCTTCCACCCCTAAGGTGTCAACCCTTTCTCCCTTCTTGTGAGCAGAAATTAATGGAAGAGGAGGGAAACTTTTGTTAGTCTTGGCTCAAGGCTGGCTGGGGCACTGACCAAAGTATCAATATCTCCCCAGAGGAGAAAGGACTAACCAAAACAAAACCCCCCCTCCTGATGAGCAAAACCAAAACCTGGCAAGAGTGTGAGGTTTGAGGGCTCACAGGTAGACCAGGAAGGTATCAGAGGACCACACTGAGCAGAAAGCCCCAAAAAATGTTCATCAGGCTGCAAGTATCTGGTTACCACTGACTTCTTTACTTTTCCTTGGCTAGAATGCTGCACCTTGATAAAAAACCTTTCCCATTATCATCCCCCGCTCCCCTACCTCACTGTGCCAGGCAGCAAGCGTGTGATCGAGGGACATGCCCCCTGCTCCTGTCCTGCTCCCCGGCAAAGGGCCTGGTGAGGCTCCAGGGAGAGCTGCTTTCCTCTCCTTGCCAGTACCAGAACAGCTTCTGTCTAAAACTGGCAGACGAGAGAAGGCTTTTTGCAATGCTACCATGTCACCAACCCCAGTGCAGATAAGCCAGAGCAGGAACACTGCCCTGCTGGTACTGGGACATTTAACAGGTCATGGATTGGCTTTTGGGGTGCTCAAGCACATTCCTAACTGGAGCATCTTTTAAGAGAAGTTTCAGGCTAGGGATAGGAATGAGCAGAAGATGGAAGGAGGAAGCCAACCAGAAAAAGCAGCTGAGGGACTGCAGTGAAATGAGGAAGGTATTGTGTCTTTCCCTGCTGCAAATGGGACCATTTCACTTGAAGAAGAAACATCTGAGAAATAATTTTAAAATACTGTCTCAAAACAGTTAGGACTAGCAGACATCAGTTAGGGGAAATCTGTCTTAAAGTTCCAGACTCTGGAACTGTATTTCTATTGTGTTTGAACCAATTCAGTCAACCCCATTTAATTTCCATTGTTGAAGGAGTCTAAAATAGGCAGGAAAAATAAGAAAAAAACAAAGTCTACTGGAGAGATATGCTGAGAAAGAAAAGAGCATTTTGAGAAGAGGGCAAAAAAAGTGGAGTATTGACAAGAATATAAAATGTAGCTAGTGAAGCAATTTTTAATTTTTTTTCTTTTTCTGTAGAGAATTTGTCATCCGCCTATTGTAACCATCCACCTGTACAGTAACTGTAAATACACTGGGCATAACAAGCTAATCTTCTGACTTTTCTTTGCGTCACCCTTATGGGGAAAATGCCACAAGAGAAATTTATCTGACATGTTGTCATTTCTCTTTGCATTTTAAACCCGTCCAAAATGAAAAAGTGAAGCAGTTTGTTTGAATTGCAGAAGGGGTTTTGGCTTACTCCCCATGAAAATATGATTATAAATTCCTCCTGCATTTACTGTTGGTGTATTATAAACAATTGAGTCCACTGATTACTGGGTTATATAAGAATTTTTGTGTTATTTTAGACCTAATTCATCAGGTGCTCTATGAAAGTGACATAGATATTTTTTAACATCGAAAATTCAAACTAAAAGAAACTTTTTCTGTTCTGTGGGATTTTTATTACTAGCCTGGGGAGGAGGAAAGAAAACTGTGGGAGTTCTTGCCTCATATGCCCAAGATGATTGCTTTCAGTGCAATTTTTACCCATTTGCAGCTGGGCTGTGAGTATTCCTGTGACAGTGTTGTCCCCATCCAGATATTCAAAAATTTCAGTGTCCTTATTTAAACCTCTGGGGTTCAGCCTCTGCATTTGATTCAAGATTTTGAAAGTCTTGGCATCTATCCCAATGCTTCTTGGTGAATTGTAGGCCATGAAAGAAGCTGCATTTTGACCACCCTATTTTACCTTAGCATGGAACACTGAATTATCTGTCAGAGATGGGGAAAAACCATGGGAATGAATATAATCTCTTTATTAGTTTATGGTCACAAAGTCCTCAAAGGAGTGTTCCAAAACCGGAATGCTGGATTTGGTATTTCTGTGACTTAGCAGAAAAACATGACTTCCTATATGCCCAGCAGTGCCTAAAATTTTGATAAAGTCATTAAAGATGCAGAGCAATCACATCCACAAGTATTCCTGTAAGACATACCACAAATAACTAATTTTTTGGAAAAGATTTCTGAGATCTTCAAAACACAGTTCTAGAAGAGATTATCTGTATGAGGATGACCCAGCTGAAGAACATAATTTCAGAAAACATTACTACCCACACTATGGAATACATAGTTCTATGCATTCTGTTGTATTCTATGGTATTTGTAATAGTTTGATGTATTCTTGCAAACTGTATTTTTGCCTATTACTGCTATACTGAGGCAAACCTGAACCTCAGCTATTTGGGTAGGTGAGAGTGAGGGTGTTGTAAACTCCCTTTTTCTGCAAGTTTCTCACAGGTTAAAAGGTTTCCTTAAAGAGAAAGTTAAGCATGTCCATTTTGTAGTTATAGCAAATTGTACTCACATTGTCCCTTAAGTTCACTTCAGCTTTATTATGAAAGGAACTTTGATATTAATAAGAGAGATTCTCTGAGTGAACTAGCAGTCTTCACTCTTTCAGTTTGACTTGTCAGTTGCGGATCCAGTTTTCTGATGTAAGGACATTTTCCTAGACAGAAAGCTGTGGAGATCAGCATGTTCTTTTGCAGGACTCATGGAACACCCAACAGTATTTGAACCTCTTTAGATGACACTGGATTTTCAACATACAACAAGCACATACACCAAGCTATTTAGAATGGATCATAGATCCCATTTGATAAAACATGCAAGTGAGACATAATGTGAAACTTTTTAAACTTATAGTTCAGGAATTGATTACTCATTGATAAGAGGCTCATACAGTAAAATAAGAACACACCAAAGAAGAACTATATTGGATCAATTTCCACAGCAAGATTTGTGGCCCACAACAGTAAAAGAAGCAGGAAATCCCATGTGCCATCTTTGATTCCATTATCAGCTATTTAATGGCATTGTTTATAAATATAATCATTATTTGTACAACAATGTCACTTAGAAACTTTAAATATGAGACCACAGTTGAGTCATTTTGTCTCCAGGATTCAGTTTCCCAATCTCATAGTAATATTTTAGAGCCATGTTGTTAGGAAGGCTTAGCAATGTTTGCTGATCCCTTTGAAGAAATGAAGCAGCGTACTAATATATAAGGAGGGTTGTTATTTTTAAAAAATAGTAATTATTTTTCAAAAGCAAACAATTTTGGCAACGTGATAAAAGGCAGAAAGAAAGAGGGAGTGTAGGACTGAAGACACTATGTTCATTTTTCTCCTCACTAAACAGTAAACTCTTTAAGGAGCACTATATATTTTCATTCTCATTGTTCTATCACCCAGCCTCTTGCACTCAAGAGCAGTCATTTCATATCTGTATTTACACTTCTCAAGCCGTAGTCTGTGCTCATGCTTTCCAGCACTTTATACATTTATTTAAGGATCAACTTGGAGCACTTATTTCTCTTATTGAGAAAACAAATCACATTCACACATCACAGCCTGCAACTGCAAAACTACTATAAATCATAAAATATCACTGACATTCCCCTTTCATCTTCTGACAGATGCTCTTTTCAGGGGTTGTGCTTTTATTTAGGTTGCTTTGCTATTTCTTCCTTGGGATTGAAATACATAATCTTTAATTTCTTTTTTCAGCCAATAGATTTTTTCCTCCTGATAGTGCACAATAGTGTAATTGTAAGTTATTGGTGTATGCAAGTCCACCCACACATCTTTGGCAATCAAAAACTATACCACAAAGTCAACTCCTTTACCAAAAGGCAATGCTCATATCAAAACCTTTAATCTTACATTACGTCCATCGGTAATATACTTCCTGAAAATTTTATTTGTCTAAGTACCAGTTTGGGGATGAAAAACATGAAGGTACAACTCAAAACATGACATTTGTGTGCTATGAGGAATAGGATAAAACGTTGACTTTGATTTCCATGGTTTTAGGCTGAATTCAAGTAGTATGGACTAGGTAAGTGTCCAAGCGAGAGGAAAAAGTAATTTAGTCAATGAAAAAGACATAACACAGAAGAGACAATATCAGGAATGGAACAGAGGTGTCTAGAGAAGAGGCCAGTGGGAAATTTCATAGGCAGTCAGACGTGGGATGAGATTTGGAGTGTGTTACTGTAGAGATGCCGTCAGGACCATTAAAATAAAAAAACCCAAAGAAGATGTTACTTGTTTTGAGCTCTGCTGGTAATTCAGCAGCATGCTTCAACTTCATCCACAAGTTGCTGCTTGTTGGCTCATTAAGTCAATCCACCCGCTTTTTCAATCGCTTCTGTTGCTGATGATAGGCATAGAAATATTTTGTGGCAATATTTTGTGACAACTACTTCCCATCATTGAAAATATGATCTAGCTCTGATGAAAAGGTGATTAATGAGAGTCCACAGCTCTTTTGAAATTTCTTTTGTCAGTACTACAAAAAACAGAAATATAATTTAAAAAAATATGCTAATTCCTGATGAACTTTAAAAAAAATAAGCAACGAAGCATCTGACTGGGACAGTTTGGGTAAATTTAGCTGGTGTGAATCAGTGGCTAACATGAAACAGCCGGATTTATGGTATTCCACCAAACTTCTTTCTGTTTTCTGCTTAAAGTCACCATTAAGTCCATTGCTTGTTTCTAGCTACCTAGTTTCTAAAAGCTGTACATTACCTTAAATGATGTGTTCTGTGAATCTGGTCACAAGATACTGTCTTGACTGTGCATGAAAAATCTGCTGGAGACAAACTGTTTGTCTGTCTTTCTGTCTAATATCAAAAGGTTCAACTCTGTAAATAAAGTTAAGGCAGTCTATCTGAAATAGGAATTTAGCTCATTTTAAAAGCCACTTTCTGAAAAGATTCATTTCCTGTCTCTGAAGGTGAAATGGGCTCTTCTTGGATTAGAAAATACCATCTTCTTCAGCATTTGCAGGATTATGTCTCCACTGTGTGAACCCAATATTCGCACAGGATTGTGTAATGGTAAAAGTATTTGCCTGGAACAGCCAGCTTTATGATTGACTGATGATATTCTACTGAAGATTGAAATGAAGATAACATTTTCAAAAGAAAAATATTGCTGGCACTTGACTACCTGTTCTGTACAGTATTTATTCGCACTTGTCAACTAACCAAAATAAAACCTTTAATGCTGCCAATTTGTGACCTTCTTTGCTGTAAAATATTCTGTTACTAAATCAGCACTTCTCTACTGCCTGTGTTTGTCTTAAACCTTTTTGTGAAACAGTATCTACCCCCTTAGAGCCATTTATTGCTCTGGCTGTGTACGCAATGAGAGTTCTGTGCAAAGATCAAGGGGACATTAGGTGTAGTTACATCCAGGTGATAGTGATGCAGGGTTTACTTTAGGGTTGCTCATTTATTAGGATACATTTTGTGTGTTCTTACTGAAGGACAGCTCAGCGGTATTGGAGCCTGAACTCATTGTTCTCAACATTTAAACACTTTTTACGCTGAATAGTTAGGATGAGCTGGGTAAATGTTTTGAGGTTTTTTAAGGTAATGAGTGAAAGACACATGAAACTAGAGTTATGTTTTACCAGCTTAGTACAGCCATAAACTGTATTGCCTGATTTATAATAAGAAGATGCTAACATTTCTTATAATAATCCGTGATGAATAGGAAGTGTTTTTGTCTATGGCTATATTGTGCTAGGGTCTGATTATATCAGGGCTCATAAATGAAAAAGTCAGAAGGGGCCACTGTGATCATCTGGCTTGGCCTCTTTTATAATACAAGCCATGAGACTTCCCTGAATTAATTCCTGTTTGAACCGGAGCACAAGCTTTAGAGAAGCAGCCAATCTCAATTAAAATATTTCCAGTGATGAAGAGCCCACAGCAAACCTTAGTGAATTGTTTCAAGGAAAAACTATCATTGCCATTACATTTTTGAGCCTTATTTTTATTTTGAATTTCCCTTAATTCAGCTTCCAGCAATTAAATCTTATTATGCCTTTGTCTGCTAGACTAACTCTTATTTATCAAAATCATATTCCTGCCATAGATACTTACAGTCTGTGATCATCTCAACTCAGCCTCTTCTTTTCTAAAACAACAGATAAAACTCTTAGAGCATGCTATAAAACTTTTTCTAGTGGTTTAATCAGTCTCATGGCTCTTCTTCATAGTCTGTGTAATCCCTTAGCATCCTCTATGGATTGAAAACATCAAGAATGGACTGTAGTCCATCATGAGTCCTGCCAATGCTAAGTGTAGCAGTGACATCATCTTCCTTGCTCTTCATGCATGCTCTCGGATCCTTTGGATCCCTTTTGGCTGCAGTGCTCATTGAGAGGTTATATTCAGGAAGTTACTGACCATCAACATTCAGAGGTTAAGTCAAAGTCAGGAATGTACTGAGTAACTTAGAAGTGAAAAAAGAGAAATATTTCAGAAGATATTTTAACTTCCTTATGTAGGACCAAATTATATCCAAGCTGAACATAGCTGGGCATGGGTGCAGGAAAAAATTCTGCTCAGTGCCTGCCCGTCCTACATGTCTATGCACGCGCTTGTGTGCAACAGCTTTAGTGCTTAGAGAAGCAACAGGGTTGAGCTTCAGGGGCTCCATTCCAGAGCACATCAATTGGTGAAGGGAAGCAAGGAGACAAAGAGGTGAGTGGACCCACTTACAACAGAACTTGCTCCCCATCTCTCCACAGTGCTGTGGAGGTGGGCCAGGGGGAGGGAGGTCCTCTGACATTCCCTTCCTGAACATCACCAGTCAAGAAGATTGTAAGGAAGGAGCACATGGAGAGGCAAAGGGGTGCCTGGAGGTGGATTTCTCCAAATCTACGTGACTGCGAAAGCCCGGGTTCATTCAGTTTTTAAAGCAAAGGCAGCAAGATAGTCAAGACCATTCACTGGTGAGGGTGCACCTTGAGTATTGTGTCCAGTTCTGGGCCCCTCAGTTCAGGAAGGACGTTGAGACGCTTGAGCATGTCCAGAGGAGGGCAACAAGGCTGGTGAAGGGCTTGGAACACAAGCCCTATGAGGATCGCCTGAGGGAGCCGGGGTTGTTTAGCCTGGAGAAAAGGAGACTCAGAGGTGACCTTATCACTCTCTACAACTTCTTGAAAGATGTTTGTAGTCTGGTGGGGGTTGGTCTCTTTTCTCCAGGCAACAACTGACGGAACAAGGGGACACAGACTTAAGCTGCGCCAAGGAAAATATAGATTGGATATTAGGAAGAAGATTTTTACAGAAAGAGTGATAAAGTACTGCAATGGTCTACCCGGGGAGGTGGTGGAGTCACCGTCCCTGGATGTGTTTAGAAAGAGATTGGATGTGGCGCTTGGTGCCATGGTTTAGTTGAGGTGTTAGGGCATGGGTCGGACTCAATGATCTTGAAGGTCTCTTCCAACCTAGTGATTCTGCGATTCTGTGATTCTGTGATTCAACAGCCTGGCAGTATTCCTTCAGCCTTGCATGCTGTTTTCTCTAAATAGCTTCCTCAAAGTAATTTTATACCTCATCTTGGAGAACAAGTAAGCATCCTCACACCACTTTAGACAATATCATCAGCAGTTTGTGTAACCTGCACAGCCACCTACGTAAAGCAGCCACTCACTCCCAGGAGATTAACGAAGCTTATGCTAAACCTTCCTGTGTATAGCCTCTGTTGCTGCATGAAATACTTATATAAAATCTGACGTAGGTATTGTTGCTGATGCTTCCTTTGCCTTTACTGCGGTAGCATAGCTGTGCTTTTTGTTTATAAATACTGCTGATATCAGCCACCAGTACAGGGTAAAAATGAACATGTTTTATACAGTAAAGTAACCTGTGACGATGTCTCCATAGGAACTATACTTATACTAATGTTCCATTTACTGCATTTATTTAAGATACCAAAATTAATTGCAACTACCACAGCCAATTTATGTGCTTAGCATTCTGTTACACATCCTTGAAGTCTGAAATTCATTAATATCATACATATTTTAACACACTCATCTGTCTCTTTCTCTTTTCTTAACTGTGTGTAAGATCTAAGATATTTCCCTCGGGGCTTGGAGAGGTGTTGCTCCACACTGTGCTGGTATACAGGGTCTTGTATATACCCCGTAGGAGTTTAATGAGTGTTTATCTTCTGATAGTGCCAAGAGGCTGTCTTGCAGTCAATCCTTCCGGTGGCTGTAGTTTCTCAATGTAGTGGTGATCATATCTCAGTGAAGGTAGATCTTACTATCTTTCATAGCAATGCCAGTGACCCAGTGTTGTAATAATGTCTAAGAGAAACACACACTTGCCCACTGCTGTATTATATCAACAGCAATTTACTTCTTCAGTGCCCTGAATTTTTTCAAGATCACAGTTTGTCCTGAGGAGATCCCCATTTACAATAAAGTCTCCTGTTTAGAAGGCAAACAGGGTTTTGGTCGTAGTGAATTCTCATCTTTTCTCATGCACTGTTCTTCCTTGTCCTCTCACCACCATTAGTGACAGTGGTGCTGAGGCTATGAATGTAGAAATATGCAGACAACATTGTGTGCAGCCTCAAGATGTTGTTCAGGCACTTGGTACATGCATTTCTTTCTTCAGGAAGGACTGCCTATACTTTTTCTTCGCTTTTTGCAGATAGAGTCTCCCACTCTGCTCAGGTCATTGCAATTACCCAAGCTAACACACTCCTTGGTTAAGTTACCATCTCTCAGTTGGGAAACAGTTCAATTTGCAACATGCAGCTCAAAAACAAAGCAATATGTGCTAAATTTACACTCAGCTGTGACAGTGCTTTAACTTCGCATTTACAAGAGATGTACAAATACTTACTACCTCCTAGCTCAAAATTGTAACTTCTTGGTGCGTTTTCTCAGAATGTCCATTCCTACTTTGCTGCAAGGCCTGCTAGAGACGCTGCAGTTTTTCATAGTGTCTTTCACTGTTTGGACCACATTTCCCCACATGCCTCACATCTGCTTACCAGGTTCCTGGATATCCTTGATGTAGTTTGGCCAGTCTGCTGTGCCTCTGGCTCTCCAGATACAGAATTCTCTTCCAAAATGGCTCTGTGTTATTCTTAAGAGTTTCTATTTTCAGTCATCCAACTGCCCTTACATACATTATCTTCTGTGCCCAATTCATCTTGATAGCTCCAATATTTTTGAGAAGCAAGCAAAATTCTTCCCTGATGTCTGGCTACCCTATCAGAAATCTAGACACAAGCACTTGTAAATCTTTGTCTTGTGAAGTTTATTTTCAGATATTTTCCAAATCCCTGCCTTGAAACCGTCTGTATAAGAATAAAAAAAAAAAAAGGAAAACTATCCACTTCCCACATACATTGGGCAGAAGCTCACTTTTTTTTTTTTTTAAATCCCTGGTTAAAAATGGTATATGACTGGATTTTCTACCTGTCAGAGTACTTCTTGCTCATTTTCACTGTTTTCATGCTGCAGGACTTCTGTGGCTAAAAATTAATTCTTTATATACAAAAGTAGAATTGCTTTGCAGAGTCAGAAGCTTTTGTTAAAAGTTGTTTATGACTTTCTGCCCTTAAACTTACACACACAGCTCTATGGCCAGACACTCTTCCCAGTGCATGTTTTCATCCTTTTGGTAAGAGTGACCTTGACATAAAAGCTATGGAATATTTCTGTCTTCAGTGCAATGCCACAATTCTGTTTCAATTGCATCACATTATTTACTTACCTGATTTTAGTTATTGCATTTAAAGGTGTAAGATATGTTCCCTGATAGATGTGATGGCAGCATTATGCTTAAGTTTTCTTCCTATAGCATCTTTCTTCAGTAGCTGCACCAAGGGTTTCCCATGCATTCAAGATTCCTGGAAAAAATATCAATAGATATTTTTATAATCTAATAAGAGAAATGAGAGAAAATAGTAATGAAAAGCATAAATAGAAGTAATTAAAATATATGTAAATAAGATGATAAGAATATAAAATGAGAATGTAATGGAAAAAGGGAGACAGCAGTCAGCCTTTTTCTCTCCTCTGCATGTCCTCCTTCTGGCTGCCACCACTCCCTGGGAGTCAGATCTCGTTAGCATTGTCTCCACGCTGAGCCCAGCAGAGATCCCTCAGCTCGCAGTGAGCCACGTCAGCATCTGGCATGGCACAGATCCCTGCTGTGCAAATGAGCTAGACAGGGGCTGGCAGAGGATGGCGTAAGGCAGAACTCGTTTGTTCAGGCACATTTCTACCACTTATCAGCCATGCCAGCTCAGACAAAAGTTTCTTCATCAACACTGTAGACACGTCCTAGGCTCCTGGACATTATTTAGTGTATGAGACTAAACAACGATCTTGTAGGGCTTTCTGTGAGTTCAGACTTCACTGACACTGCTCCTTCTAGCAGTGAAGCAGCTGAAGCAGCTCCTTCTAGCTGTACCTGTGCATGCCTGCTTTTTCACACACATAATACAGGAGGAAGCCACTACTATGAAGATTTTAAATCAAAGCAGTATCAAGCCCAAAACAAAACCCACTGGACAGGAGTCTGTTCTGTGGCATAACTGGCATACAGGTGAATCAGCCTGGAAACTGCTTACCATAAGAGAAATTAGGTGACTGTAAAAAGAATGTGACATCATTTTATGCAAATAATAACTTGATGCTTAGAATGTGACTGGTATTTCATTATGAAATGATACAAACACTTAATTGATAGTTTGGTTCAATTGCTACCAAAGACTGGCCAAAGACAGCTGGAAGACAAGCACATTGTCTCAGAGTTGCTGTCCGAGTCTATCTGACTTCCTACTCCTGCTTTATTTGTCAGAAAGAAAACACTGACTTTCCTGGGGTGCAAGTAAGGTGCAGGTCTTTCAGCATTGCTTGCTGATGGGCATTGAGAACTTCCCTGGCTGGCATAATGACCTGGAAACACTATGGAGATCCTGAAAGAAAGCAAGATCTGCATAGGAACCCCATATTAAATTGGGTTCTCAGTACACATGTCTCATACATGACTTTCCTCCTCAGTTCCATTGTTTCCTCTATGGTCCATTATTAGGAAGAAACTTCAGCATACTGTTCAGAAGAAAGCTGCCTTGTATTTTAACCAGATGCACATTTTTGATCTGAGGAATTGAAACCCCTGGGACACACCAAGAACACACACACCCACCAGCATGCTTAACTGCAGTCTGAAGAGCTGAATAGTTCCTTTTCCTTTGTTGAAATTTCCCAGTGAAACTGAGGAGTAAGCTAGATTGATATTAGGTTGAGTGGGAAGCCTGAGAACAGCTTGAGGGCTGAAGGCATGTGTAGTTTGGATCACGGGGTTTAGCTGTGTGGTGCAGGCCTTGAATAGAGAGGACAACAGACAGGTCTGATAAACAGCAGTCAAGATTCAGGTTTTAAGCACCTCAGTGATCAACAAGTGGAAGTCTCATGGGAGATGAGAGGGCCTTGGCAAGGGGAACATTGCAGAGGTCACGAGCCACAATTCTGAGAGGCTGGTGGCAAAGTATCCCTTGAAACGCTTCTGATGTGTCTTCACTGGGTAGCTGGTGTGTGCCCTGTGCTGGGGCTCTGGCCCACCGCTCACACAGATACAGGGCCCAGCCAGGCTGAACCGTGACCTCTGTGAGTGCTTGCCTTCCCTCATTGTAGCTGCAATACTGGGAGAGCTCAGCTGACCGGCAGTACACCAGGCAGGCTGCAGAAAATGGTTACAGCACAAAGGCTAGAAGTCATGTCTCCATACTGTCGTTAACTGGATGGGCAAGAGGAGGGCAAATTACTCGGAGAAAAGTTAAAATAATTTTCCCAAAGTCCTGATAAAATCTGATTCTCTATGGAGTGTGTCAGCCTTTCTGTGCCACTTACCCAGCCCTGGAGAAGGGTTGGTAGCATTGTACTGTTTACACTTCAGTCATAAGGCACATAAGAATCAGTCGTTAGGGTTGTCCTTTCTTGTACTGCTTTGAGGAACTCACTTCTGTCATGAAACTGCTCTTATCTTAGTTTTAAATTTCTTCTCTGACATGCCTGAAGTCAAGAAAAAAAGCCTAAAATCAAGTGTGATAAGAACATGCTATAAGTACTGTCCTCTGAAAAGTCAAATGAGCTTCCTCCTAAGATCAAATAAGGATACTCTTCCAGCCCAGTTGTTCAGCAAGATGCTACCAAAATCCTCCTCTTCAAAACAAAGATGCTCCTTTGTTTCTTTCAGGGACAAAATATTTTAAAACCCTCTCCTGAGAAAATCTGGAGAGTTTTTCCGAACTAGAGGAGCAAATCTGTCCCCTACAACACTCACTCAAATACTTTCAGTCCAGTTGATTCCTTATCACTCGAAATCTGAACATCTTTCTTTAAAAGTCTTCTGAGGATGGCTCTATCATGAAAGGAGAAAAGACATGAAAAGGAGGTTCTCTCCACATGTGGAAAAATGGTCTAGAAGAAAGCGGGGAAGAGAAATTAAATGTGCTTCAGTAGGAGGTTATATTACAATTCTCATATAAAGTGGGTCTGGCAAGAACCTGTAAAGCAGAGTTTGAGCCTACATGACAAACACGTATAGGGAAAATCTTCATATATCCACGTATTTGGTTTAGTTTCGAGGTGCCGGTGCAATGTGTGTGCATAGGAGAGAACAAGAGCACATGCAAGTGAAAGCAGGAGAGAGTCAGTTTCTGTGTCTATGCCAGTATGGCATGACTATATAATTTATAGTGTGGGCAGAAGCTAGCATAGGAGACCTTTGCGATGTTGAAAGTATGATGACATACCTGGGTTAAAAGATTAACACAAAGAGAGCATATGAAGAGTCAGAGTGAGGAACATAGGAAGGTGAAGGATCAGTAGGAGTGGTCCAGAGAGACAGGGAGGGACTGCACACGAAAGGCAGAGGAGAAAAGCAGGGCATCAACTATTTCCCAGTGTAAGGTGAAACACCTCAAAATAGAAGAAGATAGGAAAGTTAACTGGGAAGAAATAATGTGAAGACATTGAAGAAATACAAGGAACATAAAGCCAGTTTAAAAATACTTTTTTTGGTAAGTTGGGAGTTTTCTAGGGCGAGGACTTTTTATTTGGCGGTTATTGCTCTTTTGGTGTAAAAGGCACTATAGAGACAGAAATGTGTCTACAGTCAGTACCGGCTGCTTGCTACCTCTCATGATTTTGGTTTGGGGTTTTTTGGTGTGTTATAGTTTTTATGATTGGTTAAATGCTTGGTTAGTTGGTTGGGTTTTTTTGTTTGGTTTGGGTTTTTTGGTTTGGCGAGGCCGGGATTTGGCTGGTTGGGTGGGTGGGTGGATGGGTGGGTGGAGTTTTTTATTTTGGACAAAATTTTTTTTCATTTCCTTGACAAGCTCTCTCCAGAAGCAGCTCCTTCTAGCTGTACCTGTGCATTCCTGTTACTGGCTAGTGTTCAAACTGTCCCACTTACTTTCCAAAAAAGAATCCAAAAAAGTTTCACAGATTTTGCCATGTTAAGGGAAATTCTCAGCTATTCCTTGAGCAGTTAATTCTCTTCAAATCATTTGCAGGTAAAGATAAGAATAAGGTATGAATATCTTCCATCCTAGTCTTGACTGAGATACGTCTATACTATTCTGTCAGGATTTCCACGTACAGGTGGGATGTAAGCATAAAAGGTGCAGTGAAGGAGAGCACAAACTAGAAAAGGGAAGTAAAGAGCCAGGCAGAAGAAAGATATGCAGATGAATGAAACAAAGCAAGGGCAGTCAGGAGAGAGTCTACGAAATGTGGAACAAAAGTAAAGCAGAATATAGAATACAAACTTGATAGGTAGGGGAAATGTAGTGACATGCAAACCACAAATAAAGCAAAAATAGAATTGAAAAGGAGAAAATCAGTAAGGAAATGAAAACATAACAAAATTTGGGCAATAAGTCTAGAATAGTGGGAAGAAACTAACGGAAACTCTAGGGCAAACTAGAGAAAAGTAGAAAGAAAATAAGTAGAAGAAAAACAGAAAAAATAAGCCAGTGAGTAATTTTTTTAAAGAGTAAATATTCACTGAGGTCAGCGTCCCTTTATTTATAGGTGTTGTTAGGGAAGAGATGCACTATATATTTATGAAACATCTGGGAGGTTGGAAACAAATATTGGAAACAGGAATTCCTGCTGGAAGACATATTTTTGTTTTCTGAAGGCCTTTCATGAACACATAGTTAGATCTCTGTAGCTAATTAGGCTGCTGCATTACTGATAGAATATATTGACATTGAAAAAGAGTGGACAGGAGGCACAACAGGTTCAGTGGTGTGTATATAAACATTTCTAGCTAGGCCCTCATGGGAAAAAGTTTCAACTCTCTCCATGCAGAAAACAAGTCATGACCTTTGAGAAAGTAAGCAATAGAGACAGGTCTAAGCTGCCAGATTTTTATTCCTGTCCAACAGGATAGAAAGCAATGCTATGGAAATTAGAAATTTGGCTTAGTTTCTTGAACTCCACTTCTATGTGTACACACGTCTATTTATTTTACCACAATGGCTCAGGTATTTGGGCTTTTCTTGGATCAATTTCTAACCAGAACCATGTCCAGTTATTCTATATACTTTTTACCCCAGTTTTGAAGCATTATCTGCATTGATATGTATAGAGCCATTGACTTTGCTCATGTATGTAAGTGCTTACCTTTGTTACTAAGGCCTTCTAAATGCTTTAATTCACAGAACAGATGGTTCTTCTGGTGTGAAACCATACTTTTTTTTTGGTTAAACACTAGCAGCTGGATGGACTTTAAATGTGTTTTAATAGGGACCATGAAACTGCCCTTTTGTTTTACACTTTCTTGTACTCAGATTGTGCCCTTATTCCTTGTACTTACTATTCACAGTATTTAATGTAGATAGTTAAAATGCTTATAAGACAGAGGTAGGGAACAGTTTAACCTCTGACAAGAGCAGCATTTTTAAATTCAACTGTAAGCACTTAGTTTAGGAAAATCTGTTTCCACTTCCCTGATGAAACCTTTAAAAAAAAAATTCAGCTCAACCACATACAGCAAAGCCATGATATCAGCCTTGCCACAAAAGGCCAAATTCTGCAGATCCCTATTTGCATGAGAAGTCCTTTAAACTGTGAGTCCTTTTTGAATGAAAGGAATACACACGTGATTTTAGGATTTGTAGAATTTGGCTTCCAGCTAATCACTTGGCAAAATTGTGCCTTCACAAAATCTGTAGTCTCAAATAAAATTTCCTAAATGGTTTTTTATTCCTTTACAGTAGTATTAAGCTCCTTTAGGAAAAAAGACTGCCAGATGATGAACTTTCCTGGGATTCAGAATGTTCGCTAGAATGATAACAAAACAAGACCCTAATAGCTGAGTCATGGAATTTAGAAAACCAAAGTTTTACAGCCGTGTAACCTAGAGATTAATGAATTAATCTAATTTCCTCTGTGCGTTTGAATAAATGTAAAAAAACCAATTTGTCTTGGAAAAGCTGATTTCAAATTGAAGGATAATCTAGTCATTTTAAATGGGCCAAATTCTGAAAATTTCCAATGTTGTCTTTTGACATCAAAAGAGTATTACCTGGCTCAGGGCTGTAGCTCTGTAAAAGAAGATGTTACTAGAGTTGGCATTTTTATTTGCTTCCAGAAGTATTTTCAGAAGCAAAGCAACGTTTCCCTTTCCTCTGTTGAAAGCAGAGAGGGACTCTTCTTTTCCAGCTTGTTTGATAAGAAGTGCTGCACCATACCACTGTCTCTTCTTGCCTGTTACGACAAGAATGTCTCCTGCTGCTTCAGCAGATATTTGAGGGCAATATGTGTGTCAGTCTCTCCAGCGATCCTCCTGCAGCGAGTAACGTCACCTCATATGGCTCAATTGCATTGCAAGACAACGTGGTATGGAATGGTATCCAGAATCCTACCAGAAAAGAGAAGATAAAATCCACAGAGCAGACATTTCTCAAGGAAGATTCACACCAGAAAAAAATAAAACAGAGCTACTGTGAGTCAACAGCAGAACTACAACTGTTCACAACTCCACGGCATCTCTATCTGATTATCCCAAAGGATTTGGCAAATGCCCAAAAGGAATGATATGGTTGTCTACTTTTGTAGGAAGAAACAAACTGCAAAAAGTTAATTTCTTTCAATGACAGGCATCTGTGATTTTTTACTGGGTTTACAAATGAAATGTGTTCCAAAAGGCTGGGAGTAGCAATATAGCCCTGAAGCCCTGCGTCTGAATGTTAAATATTATTTTATTCTGAATGTATTTTCACTAAATCAGGCTTCTGATATTGCATGAGTTGAATTATACATCTTAATAGAAAACTCTTTGTGATACAAGAATCCTCTAAAATAACCTGAAAATAGCTTCTCCATGTTTCATGATGCAAAAATTTTGCAGGCTGCTATCTCTAGTGCTCTCCCTCTCTTTCACTGTTCCCCCAATTGAATCTATCCCAGATGCAACGCTAAATACCAGTTTATCCAAGACCCATGTTTCTTCTACCTCTGAAGAGGAAAGGAAATCTTTATCTGGAAATATATATTTTTGGTTGTTTGGTTCTTAATGTGTTTCAAGCTGTTTCACATTAGTCTCAGAGGCCTAGGTGATATACAGAACAGAAGGCAAGTCAGATAGTTCATGATAAATGAAATTTATCTCATGAACATCAGCACCTCATTTGTGTACATGTGTGTTTTCCCCGTTGCCGAGTTAATTATTCTTGGTAATAATATTGAGTCAGACACATGACTATATCATTGCAGACAAACCCATGTTATTAATGCATTTTCACTAAAGTAATCCTTGCCACAGGCAAGATTTTAACCTTCTATGGGGTTATAAGCTGCTCATGCACGTAGTTGCTCTTCCCAGGGAACTGACTGTGAACAAACTTAAACTTGTAGTCCTGATTTATGCCTTGTTCTCCCTCATCTCTGGGGAGGAATAAGAGACAGAGCCACAAACATTTTAATATCTCTGAAGATTCTTTGATACAGATGAAGTTCTATGTAAAGATCATTTAAGAAAAAAACTCTGGGTTAAAGAACACTTCTTTCTTAAGTCACTGCAAATTCTTTATTAGGTACAGGAAGAAACAAAAACACCAGCTCTTGTTCATGAAGGAGATAATCCCAGCTGTCACGCAGCCGCTCAGGAGGGTTGAGTCCTGTTTGCTCCAGTGACTAATTCCAGCTGAACAGAGCACATCTTGTCTCTGCTGGCATTTCAGTTCGAAGGACTTTACCACCCAAACCCTGGTATCTCTGCTTTTTCCTTTCCCTGCCCTGGTGGCTGGCGGTGCAGCTG
Organism: Cnemophilus loriae; assembly: GCA_013397755.1. NCBI lineage: Eukaryota > Metazoa > Chordata > Aves > Passeriformes > Corvidae > Cnemophilus > Cnemophilus loriae. The sequence continues at coordinate 1,691,652 of VZTF01006132.1, read as the reverse complement.
CCCGCCTCTGGAACGCAACCCAGCTCCCCCAGCGCTGAGCATCGGCGGCTTAAAGCAGAGTTACGGGCAGCAGCGTTAAAGAACACGCTCTTACTCACCAGAGCAGTTCCCTGCATACCTTGGAATTAGAGCTGCTTACTTTTCTGACCAAAAGCCTGGTTTTACTATTGTTAGTGCTGTAGAACCAAGGAGCTCTGGGAGGGTGAGCTGCCTTCTATTCTGTTTCGTGCATCATCAACCAAATTGTCAGCTAATTTCTTATTGTGGAATCTTTATTAGCGGCAGTGACTTATGAGGCAGAATGAATATTTTTTACTTTCGGATCTTGTGTGGAAGCTGCAGGTAGCCAGCTGGAAATAAAAAGACTTCTGACCTGTAAATTTAGCAAATATGATAGGAAAGTAATTGAAAATGAAAAATAAGGATCTTCATTTTGTTCCTGTTAAAGACAACTGAATTATAAACACATTTTTTAAAAGTGTCTTTTTTGGTTTTGGGTGTGTATGATGTTTCTTTTTTTTTCCTTTTGTGTCTTTTTTTGTCAGATGTTCTTTAAGGCTCTGTTAAGTCCCTTGGTTTCAAATCATGTCGAAGCATATAGTTTTGTTAACCCTAAAACTGGCATCCTAAAGGTGTCAAAAATGAGATTGGCTTAAAAATCTTAAGTTCCAGAAAAAATAAGATGGAATTTTTAAACTTCCAATCTTTTATCAAATTTATATTTTCAGATGCTACAAATGTGAGAGGTAGAAATGCACACAAAGAAAAAGCAGCTTAAAACGGTCATGGGTTCATTCATGTCCAAGAATGGCAGTTATAAAGGAAGAAGCAAATATTGAAACTCAAGATAAAATCTTCAGACTTTTCAAAACTGAGCACCACCATCCCCCCAGTCCAAAGCACCTCTTGTTCTGGAATTTGGATTGTAAATCTCCACTAAGAAGGCAGAGCAAAAATACAGCACAATGGTGTCATTTCTGTAAAGAAAAATTAACTTTAAAAATATCCTGGAAGCAAAGCCACTTAAAGCTCAGCAGCTGGTATCAAAAACCCTGAAGTACTGGAAGACTTGCAAGTGCAGATTAAGGTATACTTCTCCTAGCCAATTTTGTCTCCATGTCTCTTTGCTCAGTGCATGCCCTTTTTGAGGTGAAGACAGTTAAATCCAATTATCTCCTTATTCTTTGTCGAGGTCAACAGTAGTTTTAAATGTGAAAGGACCGAAGCACTTAGTCCTTGTCTAGGTAGCCATTATAGCAAGACCTGTTGACCCTATAGTTCCTTACACTACACTGATATTTTAGGAAGTCCACATAACAGTTTAAATTATTCTGAGATGAATAAAATCATAAAGAAGAAAAGCATGTAACTGGAATCAGTCCTAGTGGAGAGTGGACTAAATCAAACTTATGCAGGAAACTAATTCAACTATGCTGTTGAAAAAAAAAAATAAAGGAAGACATTTGCACAGTTTGTAACCTACAGAACAAAACTCCATCCCAGGCAAGGATCCAGTGGCAGGAAATATAGTGCAAATAGAATTGAGCAGGAGAAGTAAACAGGGGTTGAGTTCAATTTGTTTTAGAAAGCTCGTAGTAGCTCTAATTCTATAGAAATCACAGCCACTCAACATAGTAAACAGCCTACAGGTAGAGATCCTAGTGCAACTTCAAAAACAACAAGAGAAGTCAAAATCATCTGAATAACCTCTCTACCCCTGCAAAAAGAAGCACTGAAAATATGTTGCAGTTGTACTGAGGAGTAAGTGCTCACTCAAAGAAAGCATGAAAAATGCATAGCTCTGCAGGGTAAAAGGTTTTCCTAACTAATGCTTCTCTAAGGTGTAAAATACCTTTTCAAGAACTACTTATCCTGTTGTTCAAAAATGAGCTACTTTTGCTGATACAGAAGCCCATTTTATCAAAGCTTTGGCTGAAATCCAAATAAATTGTTCCGTGTGAACTTCTGTATTTTTATCAGCTTTGCAAAACTCTAAAAAGATAAAGTCAAGATAGACGACTAATCAAACAGAGGGAGCTTTTTACCATCCCTAGACACAGTGAACTAACACAAAATTAGTAAAACTCACGTGTGGAAGCAGTTTGCATGAAATTATTGTCATAAACTTTGCTCAAAACACAGAGTAAAATTTTTCTGAGAGTTCAAATGCCTGTTACACTTCTGAGAATGATTTTATTCCTTTACTATCCCATTTGCTCCACTTACTTTTGGCTGGAATATACAGAATGGCTGACTTGTGTGCTGAGTGCAGTCTTAAGCCAAACCAGTAATAACCTTTTTTGACAGCTGCTCCGTTGAGTTTTCCCTCCCAGATCTTCATACTCATAAGAACCCAAGAAGCTGGAAAACTCAGAGTGCTGGGTGTTCTTTCAGGTTGAACTCCTGAAAATTATTTCAGGGAAAACAAAATTAACATACTGTGTTAATTTCATTTCAGAATATACAACTTTTCTGAAAAAAGTGAACAGAAAAAAAAGCGACAGAACTAGCCCACGCTTGAGCACTTTTGAATTTGTGATGCCTTTATAGCATACTTTACCTTTAACTTGATGAGAAATGATCTGTCTTCTGAGACAGTGGCCATTTTGTTTGCAGTTGCTGCTAGGCGAGAAAGGTGCACTCTGCTTCCTCCAAGAACAGAATTACTTTTAGTTCTTGGGTTTCTTCTTGAAATTAAAAGAAAGACAACTTAAAGACCAAGAAAAAAGTGGAAAGGCTTTGTGTACATACATGGGTATAAAAAACACAAACCAAAACTAATATGTACATATATATATGTAAAGTAAATAAACATAATATATAACCATAGATGGTGTTATAATTTGGTACTTACCTGCATTTTCATATACAGTTCATTGGAGAGAACATAGGAAGCTGCACCAAGAGATGTTGCAGAGCTGCAGCACAGTGTCCACAACACTCTTCTCCAGAAGCAGTTGAATACACAGCAATTCCAAGCTTGAGCCCTCATAATCACATCAGGTGTTAACATTCGTTTGCAAATCATCAAAATACAAAATTTTAGTTTTAATCAAACATCTATCTATTGATTGTTATAACAAAATGAGTTAAATTTTGAGTAAAGAATCCAGGCTACAACTGCCAGTGCAAAAATACATTTTCTGTGGCAACTGCCAATCTCCACAAGGACAATAAGGAAAACTCCAAAAGGCAGTGGAAGAGCCCCTTGCTCAGTATCCCTATCAAGCAAGCCCATTTTGTCCTTTGGAATAATGCATTGTATGGTATTTTCCACCTTGTTTGGTATTTAGAGTTGGAATTTATTGCCAGGCTTCCTGGCAGCAAGCTGTGCAGGTTGCAGGCGGAGGCTGATGGAGGTGAGTGAATTAATGTGGTGGCTGTTTGGAATGTCGTCCAGCTGCCAGGGAGAATTATGTTTGTTTGCCTTTGGCACAAGTGTGAAAGGAACAGCCGTAGATTTCAGAAGTGTGAGTCTACATTTTTACATCTCACACTAATGAATACATTTTTTTGTATCCTATACATTTGGGGCAATAGAATTTATTTGTAGATTTTATTTACCACTTGTGTGGTAGAGCAGGAATGTTTCCTCAGAGACTGAACTCGTACTCTAGAAAAGAAAAAGCAAAAAAAGAAAGAAAAAGAAAGAAAAGACCTGACTAAACCAAAACAATGTCAATAAAAGTTATCCTAATTTCACTATTTTTGCAATTATATCTGAAGTCAGATCATAGAATGCGGAATTTCAGCAAGATTTGAAAATTTCTTCTGTAAGATATTTTTGGTGGTGGAGAAATGTCACTGGAAGACATAACTTTGTATTTGTTTCCTGCTGGAAATTTATTTCTTCCAGTCAAACCTTTGCTTTACCTATAACCTGTCAGTTATCCCTACCCCAACCCTTGTGCTATCAACAGAGGGATGATAATGCTATTTGTAATGTGCTCTGATGTGAAAAGTGCTATGGAACATTGAATTGTTGTTGCTGATAGGACCAGAAATTTCCCCAACTAGATCTGTCAATAGCTGACACTAAAACAACAAGGTACAAAGTGCATTTGAAGACTGTCAGACACCACGGCTTTTTTGTTTTCTCTAGCAAACTATTCCTTAGATAACTGACTTGACCTAGCGTTGCTTAAAAAGATCAAGCGCTCAAAAGATCAAGTGTCTCAGAAAGAAAGAAAAGGCTGGAAAGAATAATATTAGTTACTCCATACTATATAAAGCCTAATGATCTCTTGTTCCATTATAGTAAGTAAATAAACCTGTCACTTATACCTCTTCTGTTGGTCTTAATAATACAGAAAGGAAAACAGCTTTCTAGTTTTGGTACAGTAATGAACCAAAAATAATCATTTGCAAAATTATCTATTTTTAATAATTTGCAAAATGTCACACTATAGGACAGATTTTTAAAAAGACAATAATGAATACCTATACCTAGTATCTTAGTTTCTATGTACAGGAATGTAACTTACATATTGACCAGGAAAACTGTAATTTCAAATAAGCTTTGCAATTTAATTTTAATGATTCTAAATTTATTGTCTACATGTCAATTGATTGTTATTAAGACTGTAATATACTACAACATACTTCAATGATCATTTGAGGAGAAGCAAATGTATTAAAGAGAAAATAATTTGTTGAGTCAATATTCCTCAAATCCTTGTTTCATTCTAACCATTTAAAGAAAAATATTTGCAATCTTAATCAGAGCCCTTCAAGGAAGTGAAGATGTTTTAAGTGGCATATCCAGCAGAAGAAAGAAAAATAGATGTAAGCTTGCAAACAAGACTATCTTCTGGTAGGATGAAGATGTGAGATGTCACTTTGGAGATCGGATTAGGAACGAAGAGGCAGAGACAAGAACAAGGAAGAAGGAAAAGGGGGGGACAACAAGAGTAAAAAAGAACAATAGAAAATAGGGAGTGGAGGGTAAAGAATGTGACAGAGAAGATTGAAAATAAGAGTCAGTGGGGACAGAGAAAGAGCATAAGAAGCCAACGTGTGGGGGAGAGAGACAACTACAAAAAATGAGCGTAGCGTGAAAAATCTGTAAAGGGAGGAAAAGAATCTCACAGGAGTGCTAAACTTAAAGAAGAATGGCAAGTCCGTCTTGGATGAATCAGTGCTTCCCAATTACCCACATGCAACCCTCTGAGTCACCCTATGATCGTGGCTGTGCAGCCTTGATGCCAAGACAATTATTTGGAGCTGTGGTCCAGTGCGAGAGTGAGCAGAAAAGATGGCAAAAAGAGTCCTGTGGCAGGGAAACCCGACTTCTCCCCAAGCCAAGCGTTCCTGCCAGCAGACCCAGCTGCAGCTGGCTATGGCTGGAGTCATTTGGTACTTGCTCTGCACGCAGGGTGAGCGACCCAAGAGCCGCAGGGGTGCTGCAGGCAGCCAGACCTCCACAGCTTCCCCTCTGCTTTGCAAGCCAGTGCCTAGGGAACTGAGGGTAGAACGATATCTGAAGGACAAAGCAGCAGGAGAAATAAGGAAAAGGAAAACCAAAAGAGGGCAAAAAAGGGAAGAGAGTAAAAGAGGAAAGTAACTGGTGGTCATGGCCTCTTTACAGTAAGAAACGACTTGTACATATAAAAGTGATCCCTATGTGAACTGTTAGTGGGAGAGGCACGGCAAGGAGCCTGCTGTTGATCTCATGAGCTGAGTAATATACATGAAAGCACAAGAGTGACACATTTCTGTCTCAAATCCAGCCACTCTTAAACGTGAAAATACTTCTGCTAGGGCAGTTCAATGGCATATATACAAATCAGTTCCTTTCTGACCAGCTTTGACCTTTTCCAGAAGGCAAGCCGGGATTTATCCTCTTTATTTATTTTGCCAACATGGCTGTATTTGTCAGCATAGTAATTAGTTGAGTCGGTAGAGCGCTGGGAATAGACTTCTAGCTGACATGCGCTCCCTCTTCTGGCTGGCATTTGTCTCTACACACCGAGGTCAAAATAAAGACAAATTTGAGTCCTCTAGCTTCTTAAAAAGAAAGAGCGTTAAAACACTCTGTTTACTCTATTTTGATATGACTGTGAGATCTCTCCTGCTCGCTGTCCTATTGGACCAAAAGGACATGAACATTGATGCACTCGTGCCTTTCAGACAAAAGATTTTACTGTCCATGAAGTCCATTCTTGGATTTGTTTGTTAAAATAGTATTTCTACTGTTTTACTGGTATGAGCATGCATTAGTGCCACTGTTTTCTTCCCCACAATGACAGGTCACTCATGTTCCCTCACACAGCCATTCCCAGGAAGCTCTTGGACACAAGGCAACCAAAGTTTCATTTGGGGGGATGTGATACAAGATTAGAGGGGCACTATTGCAGGAAGTCTTGCTGGTCCACTTCATTTGAATACACAGACAGTGGGAAAACACAATGCTGAAATATATCCTTGGCGAAAGAGCTCAATCTGAGAACTTCTGTGAAAAGCATTCACTCCTTACTTTGACTGTGGCCTGTTGGGGCATAACCATGTGAGCAAGTACCTACAGCTGGTAATGGAGTGGCTCAGTTCAGAGGGCCAAAACCTGCTGCCTGCAGGAATGGGGTTGTCAGGGCTGGCTTGGCACTGGTTATTGAACTAAACTTGACAGCAATCAACTCTTGAATTCTAATCTTGTCTCTAACACCGACTCCTGGTCAAAATCAGTTATGATCTTTCTGATTTGCTTCCACATTTACAGAGAGGGAATAATCCTTGCTTATAATATTTACCAGACACACTGAAGCAGATCTTCAGCATTTACACCTCATATCATCTGTTAAACTGCCTCTGCTTGACTGGGGACTAGATCATGCCTCTTCGGCGCTACCACATAACGTAACCATCATCTGGTCTTCCAAAAGGGCTGCTCCAATTCCCTGCTTTTTTTTTTTTTTTTTTTCCCCCTGTGTAAAGTAGCTCTTTGAAATATTGTTTTAATAAAAAAGAACAGAATAAATTTCTACTTGGCCAGTTCTTATGTCAAGATCTAGGACCGATTGCTGGATAGTATTTAACATTCAGAGTGGAAGTATTACTTTGGCCCTTAGGCAAAATGTACCAGAAACTTGTCTAGGGTCATGCCAACAACAAATGATGAAGAAAGCAAACATTTTTTTATTTTAAATATAGTCTTTGGGTTTTTCAAATAAAGAGAATAAATTTGGGCCATTGTGTTGGAAATAAACTCAGAGAAAATTTAGATTTTTTTCCTGTTCATCAATTTTCTAAATATTCAAATTTAAAATAATCTGTCAATTTCTGTTTTGTCTGCTAGAATTTCATCTTTACTAGTGTTTAACTGTTTCCTACTGTTTTCACAGTTCAATGCTTGCAGACAGTAAAGCAGCTGAACAAAATAGGCACTCACTAATATTTCCAGATCATTTTCAATGCACAGGCAAAGCAATATTCCATTTGTCCATTTCACTCAAGCTTTTGGGGATTTCTTTTGGGTTTTTATTGTATGAAATCAATATTCAAATATATATTCAGTTAAGTTAAGTTATCAGCTAATGCTTGCTAGAGCTTACATCAAATCTGGAAAAGTTAATTTTTATAGTATAATCGAAACGGAAATGTAATTTGTGTGAGGTTTGCTTTTCTATCTTTGTCTACCACATTATTGCAGAACAAATCAGCATATTGCTAAGACAATATTTGTGGGACACAAAACACTCAAGGTACACAAAAACATTTGTTGATTATGTGATACAGATAAATCTCAAATGCATATGTATCTCAAAGTCTTTTTAGCAACACTGTCTTTTTTCAAAGAAACAAATCAAACAATGCTTACTTTCATTCAAGACCAATGAAACAAAGCAGAGCTGATGGTGTTCATACTCATTCAGCATCTCTTTTCTGACCAAAAACCATTCACCTACCTGAATATTTACTCCATTGGAAACCCGATTCCCTGTAAACTCAAAGAAAAGCTGATACTTCAGAAACATACATCTTAGGTAAATATTTTATAGCTATAACACACAAACAACTCCAGTGACAGGAATTCTTGTGTAACTTTATAAAAACTTGAGATAGAAAACCACCACACCCTGCCCTTTTGCTTATATCATTGGTCCCTAAACTCTGCTCTGTGAGTGCCTGCTGAGTAGATTGTGGCCTCTCAGGGAACATCACCGGGCACAGGTTTGGAGTGTCCTGAGAGGCAGCAGAGTAGAGCACCATGGCCTGTCACCTGCCTTGTGACCAAACACACCGCATGGGTCCCCTGGCGTACAGCACAGCTCACATGTAGATGAGGACCAGAGTTGCCTACCTCAACCTTAGAATGGAATTTCACTCAAAATGAGGAGGAAGGGCTTCACTTGTTTACGGACAACAAATAATTTGGTAATAAAGAAATCCAGCTTGCCCAGGGCACATCCAAGTTTAAAGCACTGCTCTCAGATTTGAAGCAATGTCTGAAACGGGGATTCACCACGACAGGTATGTACTTAGCCTCAGTTATGTGTCCGTCTCCTTTGTGGACTCTCTTCCTTCCAAAGCATGCTGAAAAGTCTTGATTTCACCCTGCATCAGAATGAAACCAAATGTCAAAACCTCAGAATTTTTCACGAAACAGAATCCTTGTTTCCTGGCCAGCCTTATTATTGAACCTTAATATGATACAACATGTGTCCATATTTGCACACATGGTCCACAGCCCTTACACATGTGTAAATCCTACTGAAGTCATGTATAAAGGATCAGGCTCTAAGGCTGTTATAGGAAAAGTTCATGTTTCACTGACTTTTTGGTATTCTTTGAAGATATTACATTTAGAGTAAATATAGAGAAGTACATGTTATGTGCAAGATTTTCAGAGAACATTTAACTTCCACACCAGAAGGTCACATCTAAGGCAATATGGTCTTGGAACAAGTTCAAAGTTGTCACACTTGATAAAAATAGCTTAAAGGGCACATAACTGTGCTGGAATATGGGAAAACAGTGGAACATGAGAGGGGGAATGATTGAAGGCCCCATTACTAATTATGTACATACTTTGTTGCTATTGAAAGCTAGGTTTCCAAGCATGTACATGGTACTTAAGTTAAATAGAAGTGCAAGCAATTAAAAAAATATAAATGCTTTTGCGTTGCTATATCCAAGGAAAGAACCTTTTACAAATATAATTTTATAGAATAAAGGAAAATCTTTTAAAAATAAACAAACAGAGGTTAAATGTGTCTAGGGTTTTCTTTCTGTTTGTTCTTAGTTTTAAAATTATGTTTATATAGTTACATTTTTGCATCACTTATTAGTATTTCTGTAATACTTTATTGAAAATCAAAATATGTATTTATTTTGTTAATAGAAGAAGCTACATTCACTTTTTTTAGTATTTCACTTCAAACTGCTGAAATTTTGTTAGTTTCATCTAACCTCCTGAAAGAGAGACAAATGTACTCAAAAAACTGAATCTCAGGAAAAGTTGAATCATAATGGAAGATGGGCTGTTATGGCACAATATGTGATACATTACAAATACAAGTTTACATTAAACTGCCTCTTGAGAGAGACATCGTATTGGCAGTAATTAGCCCTCAGGACTGTGTTCTATATATTGGATACCTGTTAAACCACAGTCAAATCTCCTGATGATGCTTCAGCCATACATTTAAGTGAGCATAAAATAAGGTGCTACAGCCCTTCTGCAAACTGATTCACTCGCACCAAAGTCCCACTAAAGGGGCAGTTTTTCATGACTGGGACACTCAGTAAGTCATGGGTTGTATGTGTCCTACACATAAAGCCACACCATACATCTTCCCGTTTAATGTTTTGATTTATTGTGCTATCATGTTAATTTTGCCCTTGTAACGAGCATGTCACGCAAAGGAATCTTTTACTTTGCTTTTAACTGAGAAATTTGCTATATTTTGCACAGACTTTTTAATGATTGACGGCAGGGTGCAGTCTTTGTGCCAGAACATGAAAAAAGCGAATGTTTAATGATTTTGTAATGCAAGACTCCTGACTTAGTTCTGCCCAGAATTACTACATGCAGGGCTCAGTCACGTCCTAATCCTATTTATCTCAGTGAGACTCTTGATGATGAGAAAACAAAATTGCTACCTTCCATGCTTGGAAACAAATTTTTCATTCATCTGTGTTCTCCTCTGTAGAGAAACTGTCTCAGACACAGGTATTTTCGACCAGGTTTGATCTCATAGGAGAGTTATGTACCTTACCATGGAAGGTAACATATTTTATGGCAACAGCCTGCAAAAGGTATGTTCTGCGACAGCAACACTTTTTTTTTCCATAGTAATGAAGTGCTTAAGAATTGAAGATATCCCTTCAACCAGAGAAAGACACCTGAAAGCAAAGGTCTCCCATGCCTCCTGTGATGCAAACAGCTAACAGGAAGATCTTAAATCTTCGAGGATTAAGAAGTAAATGATCAGAAAAGAGGCCTGAAAGCTGAACTCCAGGAGGTGCACTGGATACACAGAACTTTCTATACCTCCCTTTTAAAATGTATAACCATGGGAAAGGTTATATTATATTGCAGCAGAGAAGCAACAATGTAATTTATGCTGCTCAGTTTAAAAGCATCACATTTTTCTACAATAACAAAAAAGTAGAGAGTCTGAGTCATTAGAAAAATACTTGCACAGCTGGTAAATTGTATTTTTTATGGACCTTATACATGTGATTCTAAGCACTAAGTATACACATTATTAGGGTCAATCTAAATCCAGGCTGATGAAAAATCCGAAGTGTTGGAGGATTTAGAATCTTCCTGTGGATTTTGTTGTAGCCTCCACATCTATGCTTTCATTAAAATAATATCTGTTCTAACTTCCCAGGTTTTAAAAGGAGCCTTTACAATGTTAACCAGTGCACTGTCTCACAGACCGTACAGCCAACAGATTGAAACAATACTACCAGGATATGTGGAATAACTACAGTATTTATTCTGTATTTTTGTCTTCCTGGAATGGACTGGCCACTGGTTCAGAAGCAAAGAACTACTGAGATATGGCCCTAGCTTCTCACTCAATTGAAGATGGCAAGGTTTTAGTGGTTTTAGTGCTAACCATCTATGAAAGAGCACAAAGGGTAGCACACCCCCGGAGAGCAAGAAGATCGCGGTCTGTGTGGCTGTTACAGCCCTGCTAAGAGGATTGTACCGCTCTGCTCTTTCATCTTTGCAAAGTGAGAGTGAAACAGTCCACCACAAAGTTGGAGAAAAGATGACTCATCTGCTGTCCATTCTTATTTTGTCTCAGTGTCTGGAAAGAAGTGCTTCATTTCTTACTGCATCTGGACAAAGACAGACCTACCGTAGGGGCTCCTAGCCCCCTGAAGATACTAGGACGTTTTGGGTTAAACTCACGCTCTATTCAGGCTTGGGTTCACCTACTTTCCCAGTCGTGTTTACACACCACATTTCTTTTGGCTGTATTTCTCTGTGGTCACTATATCCCTCTCTTTATGTAGTGTACAATTCTGAGAACTGCAGTGAACAGGAAGGTTTTTAGTCATCTTACCAGTTCACATTATTTGCTGCTTGAAAGCCCTTGAGCTGGTAAAGATTGGAAGACATGCAATTCTTCACAAGCTAATGCCCATTACTTTTATCTCACATGGTTTTAAGGGCCATCCAAGTAATGCAAACTGGATTTACATTACTCCAGTCCAATGAATTGGATCTCATTGAAAGGATTTTGCTACCAACATTTCTTGCAGTGCAGAAAAACTAAAAGCTGCAGTCAGGAATTGAAGCAATGTTTTACAAGACACTATACAAACCTAGAACAAAAAGATGATCCCTGCCTGAAAAATATACAACATGAAGGTGTCACTTGGCTTTATGCTTTCCCCAGCTGTTGCAGTTGGCATGCGTTTGTACATCAGCTTTGCTACATGAAAAATGGTTGCACCTAATTACATCCTAAGGTAACAACATGGAGATATGACTAATGGATGGGGAGCCCAAGGACATAATCATATGACAGTGATCCATCAGACAGGGAGGGTATCAGTTCCCTTGCTCCTAGCTGTTGTCATATTGATAGACATCCTGGTGACAGTGAATTTTATAGAAAGGAGATGACAAAGTATAGTGAGGGTTTTCAGAGGTGTTTAAAATATGTTGTCTCCATGTACGAAAGACTGCTTAGGTGATAACATGCATAGGGTAAAAAACTTGGTGTTGGGATGGTTATTTGCATCTCTGTCAGTGCTGAAAGGCCTAATTATCTGCAAGAGTAAGGGAGGGAGAGCAAGGGTAATGTGCTTGAAAGAAGTGCAAAGCACTGAAAATTAAACCCTTCATCTCTATTGTGATAAACTCAAACAACTTAATGGAGGGATGCAAAGGGGAGGTTGGTACTCCGTAGACAAATGGTATAGATTTGCAATTGTCAAGTGCTTTAGAAAAGGATGCTGTTGTACCTCAAGATATGAGCTGATGAGAACATGAACTTTGTCTTGCTAATTAATAGCAGCTGTCCCACTTTCAGAAGTTTTTAATTTGTAAAGTTTAGGTTACCTTGAGAATTTTTTTCCAGCTTCCCTAAAAGAAGTATTCATCATTTCTCAGTATCAAATTTGTGTGTCTGAAAGAAGCAAATACACTCTCCTATGAAATACCACTATTTCTCCCTTTTCACTCAGATTTGTTTCTTGTTGAAAAAGAAACTGTGTGAAACATGAGAGAAAGCAGAGGTATGAAGAGAAAACAGCCTAATAAGACTCAGTTTTTCCAGGTAATTTGTGACCAGAATTAAAATCAGCAGCTGTGTTCTGTTGCTAAGAGAATATCTTAGAACACCAAATTGTTAGGCCTAATTTGCATTTCTAAAAATGTTACATGCTTGTTTAAAAACACAATAAAGGTTATGACAAAACATCTGGATGAAAGAACGAGACCCATTGCTGCAAAACAGGTGATTCATGTAGTGTCAGCTTTTCAAATAAAATCTAAAAATTCTTTTTGGAGAGATCTTTCCATCTTATAGACTTGCTGATACATGTTCTTAGGCATGAGATATCTATGGAAATCTTGAATAAACTATCAGAAACACAGTGTCTGTATGTAAGCAAGCTTTATTTTTGCTGCTCATGTCACAAATGTAAACTAGTGATAGACTGCGTTTGTTGTATTTACTTTGTTTCTCATATAGACCTTAAAAATTTCCAGTATCAAGCAAGATTCAGAAAAGAGTGAGAGGCATTATTGATAAAAATTTTTGCAATATCTTATGTAATATTGCAATAATCTCTCACTTAAATCATGCTATAAACATTTGCACACTTTATAAAACAGTCTTTCAAATTTTGGCTACCATTAATAACCTGGAGTAAGTCAACGCTCTTCCCATCCTTCCAGGTTTTAGATTATATGGAGAAAATAAGGTGTATATCATGTAATTGAAATGGCATCAAGAGCATCATGTCCATCATCTTTGGACAAATGAATGATATTAATCTGTAAAGAACTGTTCTGTGCATTATGACTGGATGATATAAAATGCATAACAAGAAATACAGCAAGTAGTTCTTTGCATCACATCAATGCAAGTGGGATATAGCACACCGGAAATCAGTACTAATTGATAGTGTGTTTCAGAAAAGAATGGACTGACAAAAAAAAAAAGGTACGCCCCTGGAATGAAATGTAAGATATGCAATCCTGCCTACTCAATGAATTTAAGATTGAAGGGAGAAGTTTCGACTTTCTGCAACTTCTAATTCATACCAAGGTTACTGTTGTTAGCAACACTGAATCTAAAATGTGGGCAGGAAATTACATGAATGAAGAGAAAAAAAGATGGAAAGCAAGCAATTGATAATGGCTGCTGAAACAGCAAGAAGCACCCGCTTAAAAGCAAAAATAAATCCGGAGTGTCTCAAACTTTGCAACCAAACCAAAAATGTCTCAAAACTGCAATGTGATGAATAGACTCTACACATTGTTTTTCAGAGGCAGAGGCAATTCTGAGCAGCCATTCTATCAGAAGTGGGATCCTTGCAAAGCTTTTATAGCTATTGATTCTGGAGAGGTGTGAAACAGCTACTTAATTTCCTGACAAAATACATCAGAAAATCATTTAATGCTAACATCTGTTCTTGGAGTGAAAAAAATTAGCCTGCCTAAGGTCTGTAAGTTATATGCTAGGACAAAGAGCTAAAAAATTACTAAAAGTTCTGGAAATGACGAAAAGCCTCCCTCTTATAAAAGATCCATGTATCTCAATTACTTGCTTTCCATATTTTCTCTTTAATCCTTTGTCTCTATCTCAATCTGATTTCAATTTATACAGATTGATTTCAATATTAGGACCCACGTTTACCTATCTATAAAGTCCAAGAAACCCAGGAGATCAGTCCTGAAATATTAAAGATTTTATTCACATGGAGCTACATCTGCCATTCAGGTTCCAAGGATGACTTTGTGGAGCTGACATATTTTCTTGGCTTTGCAGTTCTTATTGCTGTCCAACATGCCTGATATTCATTAATATCAACTCTACAATATGTAAATCAAATCTAAAACCATTTTTGTTCACATGATGAAGAAATTTTAGAACATACTTCAGCTTCTGCAGAAATGTTTCTGGTACAGCTGCAGGACAAGCCAAAGAAAGGGCATCGCAGAGTGTTATAGTTTCACTGAAAAACTCACTTTGCCAATAAATATTGAAAGGAACTGGATTTTAGCATAGTTCCAGAAAAAAGGTTCCCGAGTTTTGCCATTTTTATCTTCATCCTCTAAAGAACCAACAGATGACACAGAAAGAAGCTGTTGGTTACTTTTAAACTTTTGATAACATATAAAATTTTTTACTGAAGAAAAATTATAACAGCATTATATGTATGAATATTTATTTGAAATATATTGATAGCATATTTATGCATTTCACATTTACTGAAAATCATTTATAGGTGCAAGTACATATAAAATCATAGACTTGTAACTTTTTGTAAATGTAAATATGTAAATACCAGAGAAAAGTGATCATCCAACTCCTGAAAAGCAGGACTATTTAAAAAGACTGTATGCTAGAAGTTGTCTAGAAATACACATTTTGCATGAACACTATAGCAACAGTCTAGCAAAACCTGTGTGAAACTTTTAGTGCATAAATCTCCTCATACCCAGAGGCGGTAATAAGTTACATGTTTCTCTACATATACAGTTTAAAATTGTCAAACATATATTTCTTGTACTGGAACCAGAAATAACATCTTCTTGGCTGACTTTTCTTGATGTATTTCATAATTAGGTGTGGAAGTCAAAGATACCACTCTCTACCCAAAGGATACATAAACCCTTCAAGCATATCAGAACAGGTCAAACATCACTATATACCCTAAAATTTCACTACTGCAAGGTAGGTAATTGTTTTCCTTTGTTACCAATTCAACAAAAACTTGAAAAACACTGTCCAGTTTTAACTTTCCTTTTAACAAGCCATGCTTGCCTCTCATGATGTACCTGAAAATTATACTCCTAGAAGACTAAACTGTAGATTTCCAGCCTGTTCCATTCAGGTTTCTTATCTTATCTTATCTTTCATTCATTCTGGCATGTGAATAAAATTCAGAATCATGCATTCTGGAGATGTAATACTGCCTCTTTATTTGAGGTTTAATAATTCCCAAAGCAACCAAATGTATGTACAAAGAATGTATGCATGCAGGCTACATTTAAAAATACCAGTTACTGTAGCTAAATCCTTACATTTGAGTGCACCATCACCATCTGGACGAAACCGTTTCCAACCCAACCCTGCTCGCCCAGGTTAAGTTGGCTGTTAGTCCGTTGCTCACCCTTGAG
Organism: Cnemophilus loriae; assembly: GCA_013397755.1. Taxonomy (NCBI): domain Eukaryota; kingdom Metazoa; phylum Chordata; class Aves; order Passeriformes; family Corvidae; genus Cnemophilus; species Cnemophilus loriae. Next base: position 1,675,838 of record VZTF01006132.1, on the reverse strand, counting down.
AAGAGGGGATTGGACAGACATTCACGCCGTTAACTCCGAGGGAACACTCACCCACAGAGGAGACGTCAGGCGAGACTGGTGAAGCTGGAGCCAGGTTAGCATCCGAATCTGCACAAATGTGCCCTGCTCCCCACTGCCCTGAGCATTCTGACCCCAAACTGCTGCAAGGATTTAAATTTAGCAGAGCTGGGGACAGCATTTTCCTAAAAAGCCAGAAGAGGCAGCAATGAGCTGGAATTACGTATCAAAAGCTTCCAGAACTTCATGACCTTTGATCACTAAATTAATACTTTTCTGTTTTACTTAGAGTGAATGTAACTGATTCAACAGACTCTTGCTCATAATCATAATTACAAATAATAAATTTATTTTGATCTTTTTTGAATACTAGTTTTCCATTTTAAAGGTGCCACAATTAAATCTATTTTCTGTAACACTTGAAAAAAATTACTACTTCATACTACAGCTGAGAGCTTTTTCACTATGATTTTCAGGCACAATTTAGAGAATAGAAGAACAAATAAAACTTACGATAGACAATTGTTTGCGCCCTAAAATTTAGAATATACCAAAAATTCAGATTACAGTGAAAGCATATGTGCAATTTTTTTTAAATTTTGCTTTTAATGTTTCCAAATTTCAAATCTATGTGCATTTGGGTGAACTTGAAAATAATCCCATAGTAATATGGGGGCTATTATAGTAATAAAAGTGGCATGGCAATTTTCGTTTCCCAGTTTCTGATTGCTACATATGATTTAATAATTAGATAATATGACATTACTAATATCACCTGTTTATTTCTAATAGTAAAACAGATTAATTTAAATTGTTTGTGTTGATGTAGTTTTTTAATGTTTGAAAAATATTAAAAGATACATGTTTTTAGTCAATTTAGTTTGAACGCAGGAAATTCCCAGTAAAACAGAGAGGGCAAATCTTAATATGTTTATAATAGATTATTCTTATATATTCCAATATACACACACTTACACACATATTTTACATCTATCTATAATATACTACATCACTTACTACAAGTGTAATTTGTAGTAAAAAAAGAAAAAGGAACCAACAAGAAATGTTACAAATCAACTAGTGCATGTTTTAGCACTCCCTAGAACAGGAGGGGAGAAAGAAGCCTAAGTAATTTTTATTTTCCTCACAGGTATTTCTGAAATATCTCTATTAGTATTGATAATTTATGATTACAAACTCCTTCACACTGTCACTCTCATGCTGTCTACAGGACACCTCAGTAGGCTCTACAGAATCATAAACCAGCAGTTTTCTGCCACATGAGTAGACTGAAGGCTTCTGGGACCAGTTGCCCATATCCATGCTGCTGTACTTGGAAGCATTGGAGCAGAACACACGTGGACAGCAGTTTGCTCAGTAACCTGGTTAAAGTATCCAGTGTTAGCTAAGGGACATAGTAAAGGAGGTTGGAGGACTGAAAACCTTTTTCCAGTTAAAAAAGAAGATCCTCACAGGTTGCCTCTCAACTCTTGCTTGTCGGTAACCTCAGATTGTCTTATGTCCTGCAAACTGCCCAGGCCAAACATTTAAAAATCTATTTAGATGTCTCTTTTCCCTTGCTCTTCCCCTTGACTGCAGCCTCAGGTAGTTTGCCCTGTTTGATGCCATGTCTGGAGTGCTATGTCCAGTTTTGAGGTCTCCAGTTGAAGAAAGACAAGGCACTACTCAAGAGGGTCAAGTGGAGTGCTATGAATTTGATTAGGGGTCTGGAGCAACTCACTGATGAGGAAAGGCTGAGAGAGCTGGGGGTGTTTAGCCTGGAGAAGGAAAGACTGAGAAGGGATCTTATCAATGTCTATCAGCATCTGAAGGAAGGGTGGCAAGAGGATGGAGCCAGGCACTTCCCAGTGGTGCCAAGCAGTAGGATGAGGGCAACAGGCAGAAAATGATGCACAGGAAGTTCCAACAGAACATGAGGAAGAACTTTGAGATTGACAGAGAATCCAGGGAACAGACTGCACAGGAGAAGTTGTGGAGTCTCTTTCTCTGGAGATATAAACCCTCCTTGATGCAATTCTGTGCAGCCTGCTCTAGGTGAACCTGCTTTAGCAGGAGGGTTGGACTGGGTGATTTCCAGAGGTGCCTTCCAAACCCAGTCATTCTGTGATCGAGTAATTCTGTAACAGCCACTTAATCATCCTCTACCTTTTCTAGGTTTTCCTCATTTTTTAACGAACTCTATTTTTCCCCTTTATTTTGTATTTCATTGATCCCATTTCTGTTTCAGAAAATGGGAAATAGCCTATAGCAACAACAACACTGAAGTCAGAAACACATTGTCAGACTCTTTTATCAAGAAAAAGTACTCTGCAGGTAGATACATTTCCTGAGGACCTCCCTGAAGTGCTGTTTTTTATGTCTGGCCAAAAGTGACACCGTTTTGTGTATGCTTTTTCAGTCTCCAGGTAACCTGTATCTACTTTTGTTAGCTTTTCAGGGATTCACAATTGCTCAAGTTATACGATTGAACAAGATTCGCATACCACTAGATCTGCAATTTTTAACTATACCTATCCTGCATGTTTCACTGAAGTGTTGAAATACTGAATAAATTGGACTAACTCGAGGAGCTGACATCTCCAGCAGACACGCCCTAGTTGCTATAGTATGCCCAAGTTCATTACTGCACACCACCTGCCTACTACCTGCAAATTCCCCACGTACCCAGCTCTCATCCCTCTGTACATCAGGGACCTTTATAACCCTCTCCAGCTACTCTTGTTTCATGCCACCCATTTATTTCCTTTCCTTCAAAGATTTATTCCTGCGTGATCCTTTCCTTCCATTTTTTTCCTACTTTTTTTCCTACTGTAGGAAATAAATTATTCAGGGTGTCAACATACTTGAACTAGAACTGAGATGGAGGTAGTTATAATGAAATGCTAATAACTGCCAGGAAAATTACAGAGTTGTTCTCAGCTGCTAGGTCTGCCAAGCAGCTGCCAGGAACACTATGTGTTTCCCCTACTCTACTCGTTTACTGATTTTTCACCATAACAGGGCGTTGTCCTTCAATTCTGAACTTTCAGAAAACATTCCAGCACTGATTGGATATGTCATTCAAAAGTAATAACATAATGGACAAAGAAACAGAGGAATGTTTTTCTGTTGAAATACGGGCTTTTGATGCAGGCTTAGGGTGTGCTTCAACATTACGCTTATCAATTGGCACATCCCTCTGTTATGTCAATGCAACTCTATGGGGAGGCTGTGTTAAAAATGAGGTTGCTTCCATTAACATTGATTATTTCACTGAGCTGGCTTGCAGTGCAGACTCCTGAAAAGTTTTACCAGCAAAATTCACCACTCCCACCACTCTAGCAGAGGGAGAGAAAGATATAGCCATTCTGCAAAGGAGCTCTTCAAGAACATTAGTCCTAGAGAAATTGTTTAGTCAGAAGCACAACTTTAATTAGACCACTGATGCTGTTAAAATCTTCCTGTCCCTCACCTGCCTGCTACCACCTCTTAGCCACAGGTTAACATGCCACAGGTGCTGAAGAATGGTCGAACATACACTCAAGTATGAGCCGTGGGAGCGGTGACCACTGGAAGCAGAAAAGCAGTCCAAGCTGCTTTGACTCTTCGTGAGGTGAAATACTGTCTTACAGGCTGTGATTCATGAGTGAAGATGGCACAGCAAGTGAGGCAATGGTGTATGCAAAATAAAGTTTGATTCATGGTTAACGCAGCATGTGTACACCAGAGGCAGAACAGACAGGTAATCCAGCAGGAGTTGGAGCCTCCAGACCTTGATTAGCTTAGCCAGATTTCAATGCATGTACTACTACAGGGGTAGGCTCCTACCCGAGCACTTGCTGTTTGGGCTTCACATGAACTATCTCAGATGCTGTATAGCGTTGTCTTTTCTGTTTTCAGCCACGTAACTACACTGCAGATTAAACACATGGGATTTCAAATTTCCAGGAGGAATATGTAACTCAAGAGGCATATCCCAGGCTTTCCTTTGAAATTCAAATCAGAGGCCTTTGTAAAGAGCCATGCCCACAGGCACTGCTTACTGCACTTTTCCCTGATAAAAATGAGCTCAGCTCCTTTCCAGATCACCCACATGCCAACATGTTAGCCTGCGAGGATTCTATTGACTCACTTTTCCAGGGCGTTTTCTGGGTGCCATAAGCAACCCCCAAAGGACTTGGAGCTGCTGGAGAGGGCTTTTCTCTTTCATCTAGAGAAGTGAGAAGTGCTCTGGGCATGCAGAACATCAAGGGCATTCCTGGGTGTCAGGAACTCCTCTCATGTCTGAAATGGTGAAATTGAGAACCTAAGCAGAACCTTGCTCTAAACCAAGCCAGAAATTGCGCACCTTTATTAAGCAGGGTGGGAACAAGTGTTTGCCAGCACTGGGGTTTGCCCCACACAGCCATTTGTCAATTAAAACAGCATGAACCAAACCTTGGAGCTGGGGCTGGAGGAGGCAGTGGCACATCTCAGGGGTTCACAGTGCTCCACGTCAGAGTCCGCGATGCCCAAGCTCCCCAGAGCGGGGGCTCACACACACCTGGGGGGTGGCTGGGCCGCTCCGCCCTGGGAGGAGACTGTGGCAAGTGCTGTGTGCAGTTCTGGGCCCCTCAGTTCAGGAAGGACATCGAGGTGCTGGAGAGAGTCCAGAGAAGGGCAATGGAACTGGTGAAGGCTCTGGAGCACAAGTCCTGTGAGGAGCAGCTGAGGGAGCTGGAGGTGTTTACCCTAGAGAAAAGGAGGCTCAGGAGTGACCTTATCGCTCCCTACAAGTGCCTGAAAAGAGGCTGTAGCCGGGTGGGAATTGGCGCCTCCTCCCAGAAAACAATGGAGAGAACACGAGGATATAGACTCAAGCTGTGACAGAGGATGTTCAGGTTGGACATTAGGAGGAATTTCTTTACAGAAAGGGTGATTAGACACTGGAATAGCCTTCCCAGGGAGGTGGTGGAGTCATCGTCCCTGGGGGTGTTTAAGTAAAGACTGGACGTGGCACTCAGTGCCACGGTATAGTTGACATGGTGCTGTTCGGTCACAGGCTGGACTCGATGACCTCGCAAGCCTTTTCCAACGTCACCCATTCTGTGTCTCCGCGACTCTGCCACACGACCCGCGCACTCCATCCGCCTCACGGGGACGCCGGGAAAGCGCCACCCCCGCCCGGGCACGTGACCTCGACCGCCCTCAGAGCCGCCGCCCGGCCCCGCCCCGCCCTCGCGCCAAACGCTTCCGGCCGAGGACCGCGCATGCGCCGGGAAACCCGGAAGCGCCGGAGCGGCGGAGCCGGGGCGGGAGGCGCTGCCGGAGGCGCTGCGTGCGCGGCGCTCCCGCGGCCCGGCCGGCCCGGGGTGGGCGCGGAGCCTCGGGGCGCTGTGCAGGGCCAGGTAAAGGGGCCCTGAGGGGGTGCGGGGCTGCGGGGCTGCGGGAGGGACGTGCGAGGATGTGTCCTGATGGTACAGGCGCGGGGCTCCCGGGTTTGTGGAGGTGTCCGGGTGAGGCTGCGGCGGTGACGGGACGGGGAAGGGTCTCCTCAGGACAGCAGGGGTTTGGGAAAAGGGGTGGGGAGGGGGGGGAGTGATGGCAGACCTTAATGTAACCTCAGCGCGG
>VZTF01006132.1:1022237-1049245 GCA_013397755.1 Cnemophilus loriae | reverse complement strand
CCCCCCGATCCTGAAACAGCTTTGCCTCAAACTAAGAAATGCTGGAAGCTATTAATGGATTACTTTTTTAAACATTTGGTGCTATTTTACCATTTAAAAAAACCCCACATATATACTTTGCATAAAACTTGTAAAGTAAACGAATTAGAAGGGACCAAGTTAGTAAGAGTTTTGAATTCTTCCAGTGACATCAAATTAGGCTGACTAATGAGACCTTACCATGGGGACAGGATAAGAACTTGGTTGCGGTTTCTGAAAGTCACTGTGACAACTCAGTAACTTACTTTGCCAGTATCTCAGCCCTTGAGAACTGAATAACTGCCCTGGATTGGTCTCCTTTGATATCTTTTTACAGAGAACTAATAATTTTGGTAAATATAATTCACTATAAAACTTTCAGAAAAGCTTGGATGACTGAGTAAATAAATCCATGTCTGTCTATTCTAGCAGCAGCAAGTCGAGGATACAGACAGAAACTATGACAGAGTTTTCTGAACTCTGTTATGGCTAATGCCACAACTTCTGAAACTGCCCTCAGGTCAGGTACGAAGTTACACCAGCCTAACCAACCACTCCTGTTCACTCCAGAGGTGAGATTAGGTCAAAACCTAGCAAAACACATCCAGTTCTCCTGCAGCCTGACCTACTAATTTATTCTGTCAGTATGTTAACTGAAAAATCCTGCATGGATGTATTTCAAATCACCAAGTAAGTTTTTTGTAATGATAGTTCTAAATTAACTGCTGCAATATCAAATACAGCCCAGGATTAAAAAGAAAAAAAAGAAAAAGAAAAAAAAAAAAAAAAAAAACAGCTGAGGGAAAAAGAGACGAAAGACAGGGAAAGACAGAGAAACAAAAGACAGGGAAAAGGTCTAGCCAGGGAAACAAAAATACTCCATCCTGCCAGAAACACTGCCTGTAGCTTCCAGACAGGAAACTCACTGCCTCTAGAAAAAACACTGGCGTCAGGAAATGGCAGAAGTACCATGAAACTTATCTCATAGCTGAACTTAATGTAAAATGAAGGGAGAACGTTAGAAAAGGAAGGTAAAGACAAACTGACTAGCCACAGATCTTTGCTTATGAATACACTAGGTGAAAATTTAAATCTTACTGATGTGTCTTTGGAAGAAAGAATTAATGGAAAAGATTATTCTAGTCCTGCTAAAAATAAATAAATAAAAAATGCCAGGTTGAAAAGATAGAGCTCATTCAGCACAAGAGAAGGAGAATGATCTAGCAGCATTTACAGGCAGACTCCACTAGCATTGTAAACAGTGTAAACACTCGTTAAAAAGCACAAAGCAAGAAAAAGCTGAATGTCAGTCATTTAAAGTGCACCTGATGCTGTACCTATGTTGGAAATGCAATACACGCCAATAGGAGGAGTTATTCTGCCAGCACAATTATCCCACTTACAACAACATCATACTATGCCAAGAGATATGCTATGTCAGCACACAGCAGGATTTAGCCAGGTTGATGAGAGTTTTTCCAAACATTTTTCACTGACATCAACATAGACTGAGGAGCAAGCAGAGTTTCTCCATGCCAAACAACTGCTGCACAAAATGGGTAGAAAAGTCATTGTGAACACACCCAACTCACGGCTTTAAAGACTTAATCTTGTGAAACTTTCTTAGTATATGCTGCCTTGTTAATGGTGTCCAAGCATGAATCAACACATGGGAGCTTGTGAATCCCCTGCAAGCCACTGCATTAGCCAGAGGCCTCGTGTCAGGTGACACACTGGGTCACAAAGTGCTGACGAGATCCTGGCAGCACTGCCACATTCTGGATGTGATTTTTGATTCTGGATGTTTTTGTGTCAGAAAGCTCCACAACAAACTTTAAAAAATAAATACTCAAAAGATTCCTACTATGCTTCACACATTTACCAACAGAATACAAAGCCAAAAAAGACCTGCAGAGGACTTACACTGATGTTCCTCTGCCAGCCGAGGATGCTGCAGCAGCTCTTAGTGCTTAGTGGCAGAAATGAGTGTGTGTCAAGATGTAGCTGTGCTTTTCCACTTTGTTACTTTTAAATTAGTGAATTACACCTCCACTGCCAGGCCTCACAACACAGTATTTCTGAAATACAACTCCCTTGCCCTCGCGCTTTTGGGGAGGGATTGCAAAGCCTTTTCCCCTCCACTCCCCCCCTCACATTCAAACTCACATACCCTTTTTCTGTGTTGGATGTTACTTTTTTTCCTCCAAAGCAGCATCTTAAACAGCTCTTTCTACATAATTATAGAAACATCATTAGTTGGGCCCCTTTGTGCAACAGACTGTGACACATCATCTATTTCCAACAATTACAGGAAGAAAATACGAAGCAAGCATAATGCAATTCCTAGAAAAGCTACTGTGCTTATTTTCTCCATTATTTAGAACAGCTAAACACTTCCTAATTATAGTCTCCAAACAAACCTGTATTATTTCAGGTTCTGAGGTAAAACCATACTTTGTGGTTTTTAAATAGTAACACTGGTAGTATGCCTTCAACTGTACCCTTTTTAGTAAATCTTAAAAAAACCCCAACACCTTAAGTCAGATTTAAAAGCTTCCTAGACCACAGAAATATCAGACTTGGTAAACTGAATCAGTACAGAAGATGCTGCCTCTAGCCATGAGTACCTGTTAGCCTAAACCTGAGATACAGCCCTCAAATGTCGAGATGATTTTTTCCTTTAAAAAACAGCGTAAATAATTTGCAAACATTACAAAAGCTTCTTGTTTATTTTTAAAATCAGCTGCAGTCCTACAGCTTGACTCTGAATCCTGTCACAGTGACATCCACAGTTCCGCTCTGATGGCCTTAAATATAGCTTTCCTGAGCTGTCTGCATCCAGATAAATCTTAGATGAAACAAGTACCTTAAACTGAATATAACACAGAGGCTTTCATATTTATTTTCAAGTCAAAGATATTTGTTTAATCATCAATAACAAAAGTAAAATCTCTGTTCATCTTAAAAATAAAATACCAGTTTCTCTGGTGGATCATAAATTCACAGTGTCTTTGAGTCCTAGTTTTCTTCCTACTTGCAAGTTAACCATTAAAAATTTCAAACTGCAGTAGATGAGTACTGATTTATTTTCTTTTTGCTTATCTAAACCTACTGTTAACACGGGGGGGAGGGGGGAAGTCCTTGAGCAATGTATTTAGTTTGCCTCTAACAAATATCTTCACTTGAAACACCAGCAAAGAACTGTTACTGTAACCACACTTTAAAAAGCTAAAAGCAATACCCTGCCAGCCAACAGTGTCAGGCACAAATATTTACAGAATATTCTGAAATGCCCGTAATAAACGAATGGGACAAAACATAGTTTATCAAGTACATTTTCTACCCACAGAAGATACACAGCGAGTAGCAGGCTCCAAGGACGACTCCCAGTGACACTCCCCAAACACTGTTTCCATTCCAGCATGCCATTATTCCAGCGCAGAGCGACTGAAAGTGCGCAAAGCAAAACCTCACCCTAACTTTGCTGACGTCAGTTTTCTTGCCAGCAGACGCTTTAGAAATAGTTACATTAAGTCTCCAGTGTGCTGCGTAACTCAGAGCTTGCATTCCTGAATCGGAAAATGAATGCAAAACAGCAGGAAGAGGGGGAGGACAAATTCAATTTTTCAGCCCGAGATTACAGCTGTATCTGGCACAGTCTGTCCATGTGACTGGCTCCCTTTGCAGGCTTCAGGTAAATTCTGTCTGTAAAGCAGAGGCAGGAAGGGAACAAAGCAGGGGCAGGAAGAGCCGAAGAGGTCAGCGCTGGCCGGAGAGCCGGCAAGGCAGAGGCGCAGCCCTGGCCCGTGCGCGTCCTCCCGGCCGGGCTGGCAGGAGGCAGCGCCAGCCCCCACCGGGCACACCTTGTCCCTTCGGGCCACACCGCCTGACCCACACAGAACGACGGCACACGGCAGTGCATCTGCCTTCTTTTCCACCTTCCAAAAACGAACCAGATGCCTCAAGTAAGAAACATTTGAATTATTCTAAAAGCAGAAACCAGAGCCAAAGCTAACAGTCTGTACACTCTGCAGATTGCTGAAGACTAAGGGATTGTTGAAACTGCCTGCAGACACGGGTCCGTGGTGGTGGCAGAATACCTCACACTGGCTGCCTGGGGAATGAACAATAATATCAAAAAGATATCTAAAAATAACTCAGAAGTCTCCCCTATTCACTTTTTTTTTTTTACAGTGACCAGGGCTCACCTCTGCACCAATCTAACACCAGTAACATTCTGAATTTTTACTCAGAAATAAAGCATTCACTCTCAGCAAGCTACACGAAAACATGAAGGCACATTCAGAACTGTGACGGCTCGTGTCACAGACCCTCACACTCGAGTCTGTAAGCAAAATGACCTTGCAACCATCTTCATACCTTACTCTCAACTACCCCATATATTTATAATAAAAAACTCCTCACTTCAGTCAGAGCTTCTGCCTGACATCTAGCAAGTGCCAGATGAAACAGAAGAACCCTCACTGAGGACAGCATTCTGAAACAGATTTATAACACAGATTTTATAAACCTGCACTGAACACTCAAAGATAATGACACTTAGCTTCCACGGCTCCTGACATGAGTCTGTTCCTTAATGAAAATCATCTTGGGGAGAAAACTGAGCACCCGACAGAGACACCAGACAAACCAGAGACGATGTTGACGTTTGAACGAAAACCAAACACAAAGAGCTTCAGGTTTCATATTCACAAAAGGCCACATCTGTCTCTAGATAACCCGGTGACACTATCAAACATTACTGAGTTAACTGTAGCTTACTATCCCGTTCCAGCTCAGTGCACTGAGATCTGGACAAACCTGGATTTGTATTTGCTATCTCCCAGCAAGACCAGATCAGTACAAAATACCTAGACATGATGCCAGCTGCTCTTTAGAAAGTCCAGATATCACAGCTTTCTTCCCCTCAACTGTAAGGATTACTACACAGGTAGAACTCCTAGGCTCTAGTCTAAACCCAGATCTTTCTTTAGGCCATTGAAACAAATTTTAAAAATGTGGTATGTTTTCTCAGGGTGAGTGGGGAGGAAGAAATAGCCAGAGTAAACAAACTATTGGAAGTATTTAGGATTTCAAGAATGGAGTGTTACCACCAGCTCCATTCCTGTGGCAGCACAGAAGTGCCTACAAGAAACATGGCACGCATCTGTGCAAGAGATGTTTTTTTTCTGCTAGTCTGCTTTATAATGCAGGGTGAAACTTCAACAGAATGAATAAATAGTCTTGATGATTGTTTCCTATTCAGTCTGAAATGTACTTCTCTAGCCTTGCTACACTGCAATATGTGTGTGGTTTCCTTGCTACAGCTAGCATGAGACAAAAATGAATCATATGCTGTACCAGTGCCAGAACAGAGAATAACACAAGCACAATCACTGTTATGGAGGAACGAAAGTCCCCTATAAAAATGTCGGCTGCACATCTGTTTCCATTGTAGGATTAACTTTTTCAGTGACTTTACCTGAGAAATAAGGCATATAAAAATGTCAAAAAAGTTCTAGTAGTCTAGAAGTGAGACATTTTAATCAGATCATTTTAACATAGGTAAATTGATAAAATGGGAGCTTTTATGATTTACTAGTTATTTAGAAGCTTCAAGTCTACAGTTGAAAACAGTAGATAATAAATTCTATTCTGATAAAAATGCAATTTCTTTAACATTTCTGGTATATTGTCTGTTTTCAGTAAAGGGTGCTTATTCTATTTTCTACACAATTACTCAACATTGCACTGAAAAAAAAAAGTTGTAACTAAAAAGTTATTCAGAAATTAATTCTGAAGTTCTTTTAGCTGTTCCTTCATTCACTTCTTTCATGCTCGCATCTTTTAGGATCACCATTATGAACAAAGGTATTCGTAACAATTCACTTTCTGTCCTTATTTCTGACCTTTCTGATTTGCAATCCCGCTGTTCACCACTCATCCTCAAGTAATTCCAGTGACAGAAAATTATCAAATACTGTATGAAAGAACATAAATGACTCCTTACACTTTTAAAGTTATGTGCAACTACAGAAGTACTCTCCTGTAGTTTTAGCCAGTATTATCAAAGAAGCCTCCTCTGAAGAGTAAATCTCTTGCCACCTTGCAGCTATCACAGTGGTACAACTGTGAGAGTTGTGTGATGGAACTTAAGGAAGCTGAAAGGCCAAGGCACATTTAAAAGGATTCAAACATCAAAACAGGTAGAGATTATGAATGATAAATGCAAATAAACTAGAAGAACAATGTGCCAGGTCAACTCACATGTCACAACACTGTGTCCAAAAAGGGATTGTTACAGCTCACAAGACTTAGATTATGTACTTATACTACCAAGCCTTAACTTAAAATTAAATGTACGCTGAGTGCAGCCTTTTTAAATACCTGCTGGTCAGGCTCACTGTTCCATACTGGGAAGGTAACAGCTACACTGAAAACCATACCACTTCGTTTAAATTTCAATTTTGATATAACTGAAGTAGTTTATATCTGCCCACACTTCCCCATTAGAGAAGTTACAGCACCTTCAGATGCATTTGTGGCTTTTCAATGGAAGAGCAAAGCACTACTAAAACTTACACAGGTTTCCCTATCTTGGTACAATCCCTCTCCTTTCTCTCCAAATGTCCAGTCACATAGTAACCTCAGAAACCATAATCCTAGAAGACTGTTCTGCTGAGATAGAAGGGGAGAGAAGAAAAATGAGAAAGAGGAAAGAAATATGAAATGGTTGGAGTGAAAGTTAACCTACCATAGAAGGCAGAAGTCTATACAACTGACACATAGATGCAGTATTGTTTGTTCACTAATCTGACCTCACCAATATGGCATACAAAGTACTGAGAGAAGGGAAAGAAGGGGAGGATGCGATACAAATTGTTCTCAGGACAGTAAGAAAAAACCCCCACGAGTATCTAGAAGTTGCCCTCTCCTTATTAGGTACTCAATGGGTGTAGAGTAATTGTGTACGTAAGTGACATCTACTCCTTCCTTAAGTCTGGCCTGATAACAAAGAAGGAAATTAATATAAAAGTTTGGATCATGTCTATGTTTCAGCATTCCTGACAACTCTGGCTTCTACTTTGACTTTCTACCTTAGTAAAAACACTGTTTCTAATCCTTTCACATTTGTCCACAGTATCAAGGTCCACCAAGAAAACTGAGCTACCAAGTCTTTTTCTAGCAATGAAGACAATAAAACTGTTGTGTTAAATGACTTTTTCATATGGAACCTTTCCTATGTTTTATGTACTTAATTATCGTACATAAAAGTTCTGCACAGCCATGCCATACCTGGCAAAAACAACTGAAAGCTATTGTCATCACACCACTGCTAATGTGATTATAGAAGACAATATCTTACCCTCCTTCTGCCCCCTAGAAAGTCCTTTCCCCAATAAATAAATAATCTGCTTGTGACATACAATATTGTCAAATACTCTTCAGGTAACAGAGGCACACAAATCTACACTAAGAACTATGAGGACATTTAATATTGCACACTTGAGTGCTCAAACATTAAGGATTCCAGAAAGCAAGCTGTCCATAAAAACTAAATTCAGCATCCTCCATCCAGCCAATTGACAGTGTAGCTGATGCACTGGAACACAATGCAAATTTTGGTCCAGTTTCAGTACCTATGATGGCTGGCTGGGATACCTGATCCTTGTCACCATTTCCAGGGACATCAGGACATCTCTTCCTCTGTCCACAACAAAGATCCAACTGCCAGGATAGGCAGATACAGATTAAGTGGGTCCAGTTGCTTCCCACCCAAGCAGTAGTCAGTATAGCACCAGGTAGGTAAGCTCCAGTAAGAGAAGCTGGAAGACTACTGCTGGATACCACTTAGTGCTCTAGCAGTCATTTCCAGGCCCTAGGCAGATCCTAAAGGCTGTGTCCAGCTTCTGAACTTCCTGTAGAATCACACAAACATACTGATGTTTTTTGGAGTGGCCTCATTCCAGCAATGGCTTTTTCTCATTTCCATACTAAATGAGGCTCCATATCTACATGTTGTATATTTTTTGCGTTACAACAACATTATACAACACTGAATTCACAAATACTACACAAATCCTTAAGATATTTTTACCAGACTAAAATGACTAAAATCATTAGCAAATCAATCTGCAAAGCAGTCCTGTGCAATCTTCATAGAAATTTTGCAATAGAGGATTATTTTTCCAAGTTTGCAAAATGGGAAACAGACACCAAAGCTAATGCTGTCACCTGAAATGAGATTAAGATCTTGTGGGCTGCCAAAGTTGTAAGGCCGTTTTGCATCAATACAGGACTGTATAAGTTCAAAACTTAGGCTGAGCACTGACAGGACTGACATGCTGATCAACACCTGAATGTCTGAGGATGGGCTTATAGGAAAACACCTACCTATTCTATAAGAGCCTTCCCCAACACTACAAACACTACAAATGAGGTGCCACAGACTCCTCGTTCTAGGATTCCCTATCTTAAGTTTCTACCCCAGCACACTCCAAATAATGTGGCTCTTATCTAATGATTTAGACAGCAATAGTATTTTTTCTGTTGTCAGGACATGAGAATGTTCTCTTACACAAATTTTCTGCAATTTAATAATTTGCAGACACCAAGTGACAAGACTTAGCTAGCATTAACTAGAATTAGTTTCTCTTTGAAACTTCTATCCCCGTGACAGATTTGATTAACACTGGCCAATGGGTTTCTAAAGAGGATAACAAACCTAGAAGAATGCCTTCTCTCAAGGACGCTACAGTCTGCTACAGCATGTTTTGAACTAGGGGTTGTGGAATACATCTCAAAGGAAGAACTCTGTGAAATAAACCCATGCTCCTGCAACAGCAGACATAGGTGGTAGCTGAGAGGGCTGTGCATGGCAAAGCTTCATTTAAACCTTTCCATCTCTCCTCCCCAGGTGCTGGTCAGTAATTAGCAGGGGTTAAGGACCTGTGAAGAGTCTCTTCTTTCCTTTTTCTTTTGCAGGTGCTCAAGTTTGAGAGCAAAAATGTGGAATAGGGAAAGCTATCATAAAAAGGGAGATTTGGTTTAAAAGCAGCTGTTTCAGTCTACATCTACCTCAGTTCTATCATGCAACCTCTTCTTCCTGCTCTTCCTCACTTACCCCTTTTCCTTCTACCTCTTCTGTTGCCTCTACCCATCATGTTTTCCTATACCTCCTTCAAACTGAAGGTAGACAGCTCCCACCTTGTCTCAAGCCTTTCATCCTGACAGAGAATCAAGACCAGAAGGAAGCATTCTCCCTTCTCACTTGGGTCTCTCATTATTGACAAAATTTAAGTATCTCACCGCTTGCTACAATGGCTGAAAAGGTGTGGCTGTATGTGAAACGTTCAGAATTTTGGTGCCACAGCAATCAATCAGTCTTTAAAGAAAATGCTCAAAACCACTTTCTAAAAATTTGCCATTCCTTGCCAGTTTTCACAGAGATAGAATAAAGATGCAGCAAGGCTTCTCTAAGAAAATAAAAGCAAAAGAAAATGAAAAAAAACCCCCAACCTCTGATCCAAAACACAGACATTATAACATTCTCAGAGCAGCTGCACTGCACTGTATTTTTAAACATTAAAAAACCTTTCCTCTGCATTCTCAGAAACAATATTTGGTGGGGTTTTTTTTTTGCTTTAGGCCAACTACATTTTGAATTAAATACAACAAAAGACCTGAATGCCTGGTTTCATAATATGAAGTATTAATTTTACTTATAAAAGACACTGTCAGTTCTAAGTATTGTATACACAGTTGTATACACAATATTTGGAGCTCCTAACAAACTCCTAAAAAGAGGAATTCTTTGATGTTTACTTGATGCAGTAGCCCCAGTCCAAATGAGTATCTACCAAGACCATTTCCATTATATCATACACTTATAGCACATGTGTAAGTGCATTTTTTTGTATCTACTATAAATGCTAAAAACAAAGCATGAAGAGAGAGGACACATCACTCATTTTACAGATAGATGTTTGAAGCAGCCAGATAATGTGACTTGCTGTCTCTCAGAGAGACAATGCACAGAACAGCTGACCATGGACAGGGGACAACATGTCTTACAGCCAGACTGGGATGGCAGCAATGATCAGCCTCCTCTGTCTGAGCTGCTAAGCATTCCACAAGAACTCCACAACTTGTTCTCATTTGCTTGTACTCTAATATATGCAGCACACCAGTCCACTCCTCAACCATGGGCTGTCCTTAAAAATATTTATAAATCCCACCACCATTTGAAACAGAAATAAAACATGTTTTTTGCTCCTTCATATGTAACTCCATCATCCATCTCAAATATCCACAGACTATGTCAGTACAAACAACTGTTTCTCCGTTTTATCTCCTGCTCATTTTACAGTACAATATACTCCACAGTACTGACATCACTGGAGAAAGACCCCTTACATTTTGCTCGGCAAAATATACGGTCTGTAATGGTAGCCTGGAGGTATGTAATGCCATTCAACAGTACCCCTTCCTCATCCTTCAAGGAAAGACATACATATCTAGAGAGAAAGACAAACACTTGATAAAAAACGGACAAAAACAATTTCAAAGAACTTAATGTACTGACTCCGTAAATTATAATGGAAAAGTGTTGATACCTTTAGAAGGAAAGGTCATGATAAAATGGTTTTAAAAGCTTGAAGGCCTTGGTTTGTTTCTCCAAAGTGAAGCAATCCTCCCTAACCAAGAAACAAATATGTAAAAGGCCAAGCCAGCTATATGATCACTCAGATTAAATCAGAAATATAAGTTCTAAAAGGATTTCAATAATATACTACTGTAATCCCCAATTTTATTTTTAAAAAGCTATTTAAGCAATTACTTAATTTGATTATGTTTTGTAAAAGAAACTGCAAACTTCCAACTGTCTACTAATTCATAAATTTGCAAATTATAGCATAAACTACAACATCACGAAAAAACCCCATTGGAAGTGCTCAGGCACTTGATTGAAAGCAAGGGGATGTAGCTTTTGTGTAAGACATATTCTTTCAATACACCCTTAAAGGCCAATCTATAGTTTACTCAAATATAAATCATACAAGAATGTATTAAAATGTTACCATTTTAATACATTTCAAGATATCGGTAACCATGAGAAAACACATGCTGTTATTTTAATAAATCATCATTCCCGACTACCCTCCAAGTTCACCAGAATGTAACAAGTCGTTCCCAATTTCATGAGTTCAGGATCCTGTCTCCAGTGTATGTAAGACTGCATTGTTCAAATGACAGGTGCAACAAATCTATTGGTCCCAGGCCCTAAACACGAAATTTTAACTTGTCAGAGTGGTTTCAGATTCAAAAAGTACATTTATCTCCCCCTAGCCGGGATGTTCTAGTACCTTCTATACTGCCATCCATGTAAATACCAAATCTCTCTCTCAGCACTGTGAATACCCAAGAAAATCTACGGCAATGAGCCCAACAGCCTAATGAAACAGCTCAAAAAACTGCTCCTTCGAAAATCACTATTTAATTTGCTACTAATCCAACTGAATATATTTTTGTTCTCACACTATAATATGAGGACAGAAGTTCTAACTTATGCTCATCTTTCTCATATCAAAACTGAATTTCCACCTAGAAAGATGTGAAGCCTTGGAACAGCAGTGGCAGGGAAGCAAGTGCATGACCAGAGACTGACAGAGGGAAGTACTGTATAAATCTCTACATTATTTACAGGCATACACAGCCACCTGTAATAGAGTAAATTACATATTTTCTAGATTTACAAACAGTTGGAGAATACTTGTTTCTCCTTTTGTCAGTGGTTAGCAGAAAAACAGGAAATTAATCAGGCTGAAATAATAAATCTTGAGAAGAAACACCATGAAATTTTTTGATCTTACATAAGATTCATTATTTTTTAAAGTGACAGAAACTTCAACAGACAAACTGATCTAAAAAAATCATAGTTTTAACAGATAGAAGAGTAACTATGGATTGTTCAGAAAAGGAAAACAGATTTGGGTCTTCTTCTTTTTATTATGTCATATCACAGGTGTCTTCCACAGTCTGATGCATCATGATCCATATACAAGTTCACTGACTGATGGAACACCAGCCAAGATAAGAAAGATGGGAGGGCTGCCAAACCAGCATCAGTGCCAAATTACAGTGAACCCTTCCTTTTCTTTCCAGCTTTGCCACACAAGAGGCTTTACTTCCAACAACTCTGGGCCTCCATTTTACAGATATGTTGTTGATAATGCATTCACATTTCACTAGGACTTCCTTCAATGAACTGTGGGAAGTAACAGACAATGACACCAACAAGCTCTGAAATCACTTTCCCATGCAAGTGCAAAATTCTGTCATCTTTGAGCACCATTTCTTCTGGTCTGTAAGAGGAGTGAAAAATAGCCATGTTAAAAAAAAAAAAATAGAGAAGCTAGCTATTCAAGAGAAAGCCTTTCCACAAAAAATTAAAATGGCAGTCAATAACCAGATTATTTTGACTCATGATGTCACATGACATTTTAAGACAGCTGTCTAATTGCATATACAAAAGAACAACAGAACCAGGCTATAACCCCAACTAGAGACCACACTAATCACTTGAATTCCAACTTTGCACCAAAATATCCTCCCCGCTCCCCATCCCCCCCAAATCAAAACTAAACTATGGGGGAAGGAAACGAACAAAATCCTGAGCAGGTGCAGTTTTTGTCTTAATAATAAATCTTATGGCAAATTGACAGCACATTTTTTTCTCATTTGTGAAGAATTATTAAAGGTGGGATAGAATCGCCCTGGAGCATGCTGCATGTCTTTCAGCTGACACTGATTTAATCCCAGGCTGCAAAGTTTTCACCAGCCACCCAGAGGGGTCAGAAACCAACTTGTCTCTCCAAACCAACATATAATTTATGTCCTTTCCCAGTCTGGTCTGAGGAAAGAACTTGGATTCAGATTGGTTTCATTTTAAAAGTGGAGGAGAAATTTGAACTCCTGTCAATCAGTGTATCAGCTACCGAAAAAAAAGGAATACAGCAGGAGAATTCTGATCCTCTGCGTATCACTAAACTTTCTTTGTTTTTCCTCTACAGCGCAGGGTGAAATAACTCCCTCCTATTTCCATACTCCCTTCCCATTACGTGTAACATCTATAATAGTCCACACATTTTATCAAATTAATTGAATTTTTTAAAAATCTAGTATTGTAACACCAATCCAGTTATTCAAAATAATTATTTTTATTTCAAATCTTGTTTTTCCTCATTATTTTAAATACCTCAGAAATATATTAATTAGCTATAGAATAGTCTGCAATCACAACTGGCAAGAAGAAGAATTTTTAAACTGATGCCTTGGATCTCAAATGTTCTAGTAACTCAAAGTCTGCCTTTTAAAAAGAGTATTAGCATACAATTTTTGCTTAGGAACAAGCCAGTTAAAGGTGTTAAACCACACATATAACTTTGAAGTTAAAATTTCATGGCCATATAAATATGCATTAGTATTTCAGTTTTCCAGCAAATGTGTTTTGGTTTTTTTTTTAAATCCTTCCCAAAATACCAAATACATGATGGAAAGCACTACACTATATTACAATGTCAGTGTACTAACTTATTCTAACCAATAAACAAGTTTGTGAAGAAAAGCTTCCTTAAAACAGAATTAAAGTAACTTATTCTAATGAATCAAAGGACAATCTCATCTAGCCTGTGACAGAGTTTTCTTATGACCAATAACTTCACAACTTTGATGCAAACATTTAGTATTATGCCCTGAATAAAGGTAAGAGGAAGTCAGCCTATATTACTGAGCCAGGAGAGAACATTAAGTTTATCAAACATAGTCCTTGTATTTTTATGTAGTTCACACCTGGTCTGGCTTGTCAACAAGAATAAAATATTTCACTAATCATGGACTTTATAAATGTTTCTCCAAAGCTACCAACAAGCTGCTGTGAAATAGAGCTGAACTGGTAAAAATCGTGGAAATTATGTTATTTCCAAGAGATCGCTGAAAACACTTTATTACAGAGCATAATATAAAAGAAGAAAAATTTAATAAAAAGTTTTGGTAACAGACCAAAGCAAACAAAAAGCATCATGCTTTTTAAAATGCTAACCACACACTTATACAGACACAGCAAGAATATTAAACACATGGCATCCCAAGAGAATGCAGGGAAGCAGTTCTCACAGGTCTGCAGAAGAAATGAACTGGCAATGAAATCTAAACATGACAGAATTTCAGGAGCATTCAGTACTGTAGCTGTAGTAAGAAAAACAAAAACAAATGGGTGTCCAACAATTTTGCATGTTGGTGTGCATTTGTGTGCATGTATCAGCTTATTTGAAAATCAAGTATCTGCAGACATCCTAATTAAGCAACCTTTGCCAGTAAAAATTATTATATTTTAATTATATTCCTTAAGTAATGTCCTGGTTAAGCAAAGCATGAGATAGATGCTATCTTGTCCGTTTTCGGGGTACTCTAGGTAAGGAGTCACTGAAGAAGAAAAGACACGGCCCTGCAGTATCACTACCAAAAAAAAAATTATCTGTAATACCTCTTTCAACCAGGGAGCTTATCTCCATAGAAAACTTAATTCTTTTAACAGCCCTATAATAGAGATATGCAAAATTAGAATAAGTCCAGTAAACCTTTTCCAACTCAAATGCACAGAGTCAGTTATGCTTGAAAAGACACCCAAAATCATTGAGTCCAAGTGTCAACCTAACACTACTAAGTGCACCACTAAACCATGTCCCTAATACCGCCTAATTTGAGGTGTTCTATGGTAATAGTTCTTTTGCTATGAAAGACTCAAGATGAAAATCCCTTCAGATTTATACACACAAATAAAAAATGTAAGATGGGAAGGTATGTTTGGTTTTCATTTATTTAAGAAAGGAAAGTGAAGTTGTTTCACTTTTGAGGGAAGTACTTTGAAGTCAGGAGCTTCACTGTTTACTTGAAACCATTTATTTCCTCCTACAGTTCCAAAGAAAACCGTTACACAAATACATTAGAGGAAGCAGGTGTGTAATTTCATTGAAAAGCTATTTAAACTTCTGAAAAACAAACTTTATGTCAGCCCAGGAGATCTTTCAAGCATTTCCTTATGTTACCTGCTAGAACATATAATTTAATATTTATCTTGCTACTTTATTAAAAGAAAGCAACCACAGGGTATTATTTCATAGTACTAGCACGCCATGCTCTGTGGCCCTAAGCACAAAATAAAATGATTACAGTGACAAGAAAACACCAATGTCACTCCAAGCTGTAAATATATGAACAAAATCCTCAGCATCACCAAAATAATGTAGTAAAATACCTAGGGACATGACAGTTAAAACAAACAACCAACCAACCAACCAACACAACTCCCCCTCTTTAAGCTAGATTGCATAATTCCATGTGATACTACATCATTTGTTTTCAATGTGCTCTCAGTTTTAGTTGAAAAATACTTCTTGTTTTATAAATCAATTATCACTGAAGTTACAGTAACATCTGGACTTGTTTAAAACTAATTAAGCTAAATATAGCTTTAAAAACGTATTTCAGCAGGAAAAAATACATTTACAAAATTATATTAATGTGCAATTAGGCAGCTTGCAGGTTTTCTGTATTTTAATACATTTCTTCCAACAATGCACAAAGCTACTTGGTGTGGACAGAGATATGGCAGATCTACATGAACGTACATAGATAGATAGATAGATATGGATGCATTTTAAAATACTAAAATATTTAAATACTAAAGAGCATACAACTTCTCCAATGTACAGAGCAAGAGGCTCTGGTATAGAGGGGCTTTATGCTCAGTAAGCTTCACTACGTATTTCCAGAATCCTACAGAAGCAGCCCCCACTGAATTAGCTTCAAAGGGTTAAATTAGTACAAGCAGTAGCCCATGCTGTCTCTTGTTGCAGGTTAACCCACCCTGAAGCAGAAATTCAGAACAGGACCACCTTCCACTCTTCAGAGCGAGGTCAGGTATTTGGTTTAAACTGCCTGTAATAGAGGTTTAAGCTAAGTCTTTGGATCTGAATAGGAGCAAGGACACTCACTGCATTATATGAATAGCTGTAGGTTAGTAAATTCCGAGAGAAAGGCATTAATAAATAGAAGGTGGTAACCTGCATAACATTTTAAATCACTGTGGCTATTTGCTAAATTAACAATGTCCTTCTGCTAGCAGCCAAGTTTCCTAACTAGCTTGTGCACTATTCTGTGGGACTAACTTCCAAAAGGCAATCATTTACCAGAACTCACTCTATACATGCCAGATATCAGCAGCACACAAAAGAGTACAGCAGTCCTACAAAAGGCAGCAGAGGCTTTTAAAGCAAGGATGGATATAGCACCTCGTGGTTAAACAGCAGACGTTATGGGGGAGGAGAATGTAAGCGCACAGTCAGATTAAGTCAAACTGGAAAAATATAACCATGCTATTGAAAACAGAAAATAAAGTAGTAAGTTAAATGCACTGTGACTCACCAGTTTAGCAAGTAATTTACTTCAAAATACAGTATTTTCTTGTTAAAAGAAAGGCTAGTTATTATTATGACTGCCTGACACTTCCCACTCTAACATCCTATTTTCCAACCTGCTTAGAATTTTCTCAAGCAAACTGGGCTGAAAGTTATATACTAGAATCTTCTTCAGAATTCTTATTTCAACCAAAGGATATGGATGCATTTCAAAAAAACCACCGCAGCTCAAAAAACCCACAACAATCTAATGGAGAAAATTATCCTAGAAGAGAAAATAAATCAAAAACTTGCAGTATTTTCTCTGGAAATGTTTAGCACTAGCACACTTTGAAGCTGGAATTTGAATTCTGGCCTGTGTAACTTGGATGTACTTTTTATCACCCTTCCAGCAATGTGAATATATCCATGCTTTCAAGTTTTCGGGAATGTGAGAAAAAGATACCCAGTCTTCAGCAAAGAGCTTGTATTTATCTGCTAATATCTCTACTAAACTTGATCCAGCCTGGAACTGAACAGAATCTTCCTTTCACTTCCAGGTGAACAATATGCCTCGATCAAAAGTACCAGAAAATAAAGGTAGGAAGCTGACTTATCCTTTCCAACATCCAACTAATAAGTGGCAGCAATGTAGAAGAAACTTCAAGCAAATGTAGAGGGGGTGGGATTTCAACCTAAACCGTCTTGCAATTCTAACAATAGTCAAAGTGGTGGCTGCCAGAAAGGCGGCTGAAATCTGCACCGAAACTGGATGGCTGAACAGCAGCTCCATCAGAGCATGCTAAAGAGAAAAAGATAAGAAAAAAATGGGGATTGCAGAGTGAGGAAACCAACAGTTGTTGTTTGGGGAAGTAATCTGTGAACTTTAGCACAAGTCATAAGAGATTATATATGAGAGACAGAATGGATTGGCTGATCACAAACACTAGAGGAAAACAAGCTAACAAAGGCAAGAAAGATTCTACAGAGTAGTTGAACAGGAAAGAGAGAGGGAAAGCATCTCCAAGTCACAAGAGAGAAAAAATAAAGACATCGGATTAGGTATTGAAAGGGATATGATTTTAGATCAGCCAAGGTATCATCCTAACAAAAATCTTAACTGGCTAAATATGAACAGGATTTGCATAAAACACTGTTAATGATGCAGAAAGTAAAAGTTACACTGCTGGTGACAAAAGAAAAGCAGCAAAAGCAGCTTGTACTGTCAAAGCAAGCCTTCCTCTGCTGCCTACCCTCTATAGTCCAAAGACAGACACAAAACACTCTACACAAGCACATGGATCATACTGTCTCAGGTCAATCCCTATAAAGCATGACACAGTATTATTACATACTGCTAGCTCAAATAGCAGCAGTCTGCCTAGTGAGTAGCTTCCAAGCCTCCTGATACGACTGCAATTATTATTTTTAACGGCTAGAAAATGACACACAAACTACATTAGAAATAATTCTCTCTACTTGATGAAGTTGCATTTGGAAATGATTGCTGAAGTACGTTATGACAGTTTAACTGCATCGCTTTCATCCCTTCCCCCCCCGCCCAGTATCTTTGCCTGGTACACACTTATCAGGTCACTGGTCAGGATTTTGTTCGTTCTTACTCACTGTGCCCCCCCATAAAAATAAATAAATAAACAAATAAATAACTACTGCATAATGCTACATTGAAAGCAGAAATTGATTTCCTCCTAAGTCACTGCAGGGCACCAATATGTTTGGTTTTGACTATTTCAGCAATATTAATCTTAGTCATTCCACTGAAGCAGCATGGTTATTATCCCTGTTAACAGATACAATATTAGAATGTGACTAAGGATTAATTTATTTACCACCTCAGGTGCCTGACTTGAGATAGCCTAAATGAAACTAAGTTCTTGGGCATGTTATATAGTAAATATGTTTAAAGATACCTGCAGTATCAATGGTGTACACACATCCCCACCCCCACCAAACACAGTCAAGATTCAGATGCCTTTATCAGACAAGATAAAAATCTTTTTTTGCTCTATTTGCATTATATCCCTTATTCAATGGAAATAACTGCCCTAGAGACTAGGTTTATTTCTGCCCAAAGTACATGGACGCCCCAGCAGACAGAGCAACTGTATTCTGAGGAATGCTTCTGCAGGGGAAAAAAATCCAAAAAACCACATCTGTGTAATTAAGAACAGTAACTTAATAAAGGTAGGCACAAAAGATAATCCAGCTATGGTTGTTTCTTCAACTTTAATTCTGGCCTTTCTTAACATTTGAGAATTTTACCTGAAACCTTAAAATTACAATTAATTGCAGGCAGTGGCAGAATCAGTTTCACTTTTCATTTACATGTGCAATCCTTCACATTACAAAGCCTGGGCAAACCAGTCATGTAACTGCTGCAGAAGTCATACCTTGCCCCTTCTAGTATTTCTAGTGCACTCATTATTGTGGTTTCTGAGAAACAGAGTTAAACCACCAGCATCCTAAAGCTATCTTCCCTGTCTTTACAATAGACAGAGTTCTTGCATTCTATACACCATGAAAACCTGAGCCGTTCCTCACCTACAAAATGCACTGTTTTGCAGAATGTACATTTGGTAAGTTAAAGTTACTGCAAGTAGGTACTGACTTTGATAATACATACTCGAAGCCACACTCCAGTCAACTATTTTTATGACCTGACACTCGTGATAATGAAGTTAAATCTAATAAACTCCCTTTTTTTGAAGGAAATCAGATCACCAAAACAAGACTTCATCACCTAATACTCAAAAATCACCCATATCTAGGTACTAATCCACGGTAACACTGTACAAAGCACCTATTTTAGGGGTGAACTTTAAAGGTGAATAGTTCTAACTTCAAAAGGACTGTATTTTACAGACAGCTTCACTCCCCACACTGTGTTTTTACAGATAAAAGCATCAATCTACCCAAGGCTTCCCATGAAGTGTTGCATTTCTGTTCACTGTACTGCCAACTGGAAGCTCCTTCCTTTCAGGATTCTAATTTATTCTCTCACTGAATGATTTCTAGCACAATAAAACTATTCAGCTGCATACTTAGAGGTGATTTTCACCATTTCATGAGAAATACCAACCATATCAAATATTCTTTATTACTAACATTTTTTATTATTTTTATCTACCAGAGAGAAACAAAAGCAAACTTACAGATAGTTTAAGAGAATCCATCCCACAAATGCAGCATATTGTGGCTTTACATTAATTGTGCAGAAGCAATTTTCCATAAAGTGGCTTTAAAAAGCATACAGTGCAAAGATCCCCACAGCTTATGAAAGATAATTTAGGCTGCAGCTGTGACTTACAAATTATTTGTTTCCCTTAAAACAGAAAGGTAATATCGTATGACCTTTGAGATTAGAAAAAGGATATGACTGTATAGCCCTAATAAAAAATCAGCAATACTTCACACCTCAGAAACAAAACAGAAAAAAGGAACAATGAAAACAAAACCATGTCACTGTCTTCATATTTTACTCAATCAACAGTTCTTGGTCCACATGCAGCCACGATATTATGCTGATTAGGACAGGGTATAGGAGGTAGGAAGAAACCGTTTTCACTGCTGACTGTTTTAAAGAAAAAGCTGTAGCACTGCTGGGCAGGACTAAACAGGATGCTTCTATTTCTTAACCCATTCCCCAGTAAAAACACCTCCTGCGAAGCTTAAACTTATCTTTTGCTGTTGAATTAATCTGGCACATCATACACCTTATCTACTAACTAAATTAAACACTGAAAACAGGGAAGTTTGTTCTTCCTTTCCCAGACATGCAGGCAGCATGTAATCCTAATAATCTAAATTCTTGCAAAGCAGGATATTTCTCTTTGTTTATCCCTGTTCTCTTTTCATGAGTTAGTTAATCCTTTACCTAATTCATCTTGGAATCATCTTTAATTGTTAATAATGGAAAGACTCAGGACTCCTGTGCTGAGTTTACAGGCTCTCTTCTATTCTTGCCCTGGCTGAATTTCTGCCTGGTGTCAGGTCACAGAAGGCAAAGTCTACTTTTCTGCAGCTATGCACAACCACCACAGACAAAGTCCAAACAAAGCATACTGGCACATAAAGGGAAGAAAATGCAATAGCAAATTAGAACAGGAAGGTGAAGAAAGACAGGAGATAAAAAAAAACCCCAAACTAGTCACATAGGAACTTTAGGAGGAAAATGCTTTCGGTCATTATGGACTAAAACCCCTCAATCAAAATGCAGATGGCTTAAAACCATGGTGATGTGAAATGAAGAGCAGTGTGCACAACAGCTTTGCAGGTTTCTCCTCTATGTTGTCCCACAGGTAAAACTTACACTGACTGTAAAATCTTACAGTCAGTAAAGCAACAGCCTGGCTTCATAGACTATGAGCACTAACGTTCCCTTTGCTTAAAAAGAAGCCAGAAGTTTGATACCTCCATCTTGGACCCTGAGTAAAAGGGCTCCTGGTCTCCCAAGATGTTTTTAGCAGTAGCCTATAAAGGAAAGCTTAACTTCTTTGGAAAAAAGCAAAGTCAAGCAAAAAGCATCAGATACAGCTTCACAGGTAAAATAAAAGTGAAAAGGTAGCTGCTTGTCTCAGTAAACTGAAGCAAGGTCTTCAACTCACGTAAAAAAAAGTAATTTAAAAGGCTTTATTTTGTTTATATTTGACTTAATATTATAGTAGAACACAAACTCAGAGCACCTCCATCAGGACACACAGTAGAGCACACTTTGATTAAAGTTATTTTCCCAGTACGCAATCTAAAAATAAAGTAACCTTGAATACACTCTACCTTCCAGACACATTTCTTTGCATTGATCAACGTATTAGATTGCTTATTACGGAAACATGAAAGGCAGACCTAGAGTAAGATACTTCCCAATGGCTGACCAGAAGAAAATGTTTCTTATCAGGCTTCATCTTTGCCAGTAGGATGATGTCACTACAATCACTATTTATTCCCATCCAAATGTTCTTCCACTATCAGAAATCTGAGGGACACCTGGAAGTTCCCTACATAATACATTTTGGATGAGAAGGAGAAAAGCCAAACAGTATGTTGCAACAACCGCTCTCTGTCAGCATCTTTACTTATTATATACAGTTCCTGTACAGATGTTAATTAATACTCACTAAAACATTTACTGTGAAATTCCTATTAGATCTTGATACAAGGAAGAGCTGCAACACCAAATATGGGCTTGGCATATGGCCCAAATTTTCAGGTTATAAAAAGCTTAAAGCACTCCTCAACTATCTAATTTACACAAAATAAAAGCCTTCTATTTCCTAAAAAAAAGTATAACTGTTTCTTCCTGAGATTGAGTTCTGAATGACAATACTGCAGAAGATCTGCCAAAACATCCCTCCCCTTGTCCAGTTTCACAGAAATATACAGTAAGTTTGAGCACCATGTACTCTTAGAAGAAGCAGAGGAAACAGGTGAATGACGCATTTAGGCATGGCAACACCAATAGTCTTTTCCTCTGGAATGCAACTGTTATGGTGCTAAGAAAGACTCTTATTTGTCTAAGAGCAGTTAACAAGGTTATTTTGTATAAATACTTTAAAAATAAAAACAAGGCACAGCAGCACTAGTGCTGTGGTGCCATCATATCCAAAATGCTAGCCAGGCAGCACTGCCAAAGCCCCACGCCTCAACTAAAACCTTCAGTCCCACCTGAACCTCCACTGTTCAGAAGATCCCCCGAGGTGCAAGACCACTTCACACTCCCTAAAAAATATTTCTTGAAAACATGTGCGAGGTAAATTTGTCTCACCAGAAGTCATACACAATGCACTAAACACTACAGCTGGGAATGGTCTGATATATTAAGCATTTTAGGATAAAAATAGATTACTTGATGTGGCTCACAGAGTTTGGTTTTATGTGAAGAATCTGATCATTAACCAAGAAACTTAAAAGTGATGATTTTATTTATTAAGGATATGCAGCATCAGTGAAACACAATGAGAGCAGAGCAACATGATTCTTACTGCACACAATTTCCCCAGAGTTAGTCCTTTTGCTGAAGCAGTTCTTCATCCACTAAATGGAACAACAGAAGGGGACAGCCAGGGGCTCCAATTTAGAGTAAGCTCTAATCTGCCTTATGGGAGCAGCTAAAGGACCTATGGAAAAAATGTTTGTTTAACAGTAATTTGTCTCAACTATAAATGGAAGCAGAACAGAACTGACATAGTCCCACAATGACAGTTTGTACTGAACAATAACAGGATACTTGCATTAACAGAGTTGTGCTCTATTTAGGAAGCAAAAACAAGTGACTATACCAAACTCAATTGGTACAAATATTTATTTCTGCAAGATGCCCTTCAAATGCCTTGCTGAAGACATCATTAGGGGATATGCTGGCCTCTAAAGAGAGGAAGTTTTAATGCCTGAGGAAACACCTGTATATATGAAACTCTAAGCTCAATTCATTAGGTCATTTTGCTAAGTTGCTTTAGGTTGAAGTAACTCTTATATCAGCTTTCCAGACTGGTGCACTATGTCTAGATGCAAGGTGAATCTTTGGAAACNAACAACTATTCTCTATTCTCATCTTGTAAATGGTAATTACAGTGTTTGGCTGCATGTCCAACAGGAGGCTACCAGCTGCCCAGCAGGTGACTGACTTCAATCCACAGTTTAAGAGTGGAAAAGCCCACAGTAATCTTTCCATTATAAAAAAAGTAACCTAAAATGGAAGTACTCCTACTTTTTCTTGCTCCATGGATAAGCCCCAAGGTATGGTTAATTCTAAGAAGTATGCTACAACACCAATGAAGGTAAAGCTAAACAGACACTCAAAGCCCTTCTCACTCGCCGTAACGACGAAAGACCTAAGGGTGGTATCATAAATGACATCTCACAGCTCACCTGTGGGGCTTTTCTACCTTTTCCAAATTCTGCTTGGAAGAACTCAAAGACCATTCTAAAGCTGGCATAAGACATGCTCACAACAGGAAGAAAACTTCTTGTAGAGCCCTGTAATATTCTAGTCCCACACAGCATTTACAACTCTTTCTAGATACCCATTGCTTTGGTTTAGATCCTTGAGTCAGTACTCGCCCTAAGAGAAAAAACCCAGAAAAAACAAGCAACCCATGCCAGAGAAAGACCAGCAACCAAAACCAAGGTAAAACACACTTATGAAGTGCTTGAGAACTGCCAGAAATGCACATGAAACAATCAAGATCACTGAAGAAAATACTAAGCCACCTTATGGCTCAGATGAGCAAAGTCTCTTCCACAAAGTCTCTTTCCATCAACTAAAAAATAAACTTGCCAAAAAATCTGCGATAATGAGGTGAACATTAGTTTACAGAAGTTTGGAAGAAATTTGTCAATCCATAAATATCAGCAATAGACTAAATACCTATTTATTACCACAATGCACCAAGAAATAAAATAAATCAAAAGAAGTGCCTGAAGAAATCTGCTGAAGTAATCCTTCAAGTGAATACTTAAGAGGGAAGAGTATAATTCTACTCTGAATTCTACTTGTAAGTTTCTTCCTGGGTTAAAGTAGAGCACGACAGTATCTGCAGTGTAATCGATATACAACACACAGAGGTATATGTTTTTCCTTAAAGATTATTTCATTGATGATTTAAAATACAAACTACTTGAAATTAACTAAAATTAGAATAAAACAAGAATAAAACTTCCACTTCAGAGACTCAGAAATAAAAGGAAGTTTCCTCTTGTGAAAAATAGGAGCATTAAAAAAAACTCCAGACAACTGTTTTAAGAGGTACTGATACAGCCTCTTCCATATTCTTCCTACTGAGGAAAAAAATGGTACATTGCAGCACTAATAAAAATAATCAGTTCTCTAAGACTCAATGTAACTTTTTACCTTCTTGGTAGAAGTCTACTTCCCGGTGCAGTTCACATGCTTTTAGCAGTAAGATCCAACACCATTCCCACCATTAGGTACACCGATTCATCCAGCTACACATCTTCCATCAATTAACACAGAAGGCACAATGGAAACAGAGCTAAGATAAACACAAGACAAAAATCTGAAATCAACTTCTTTATGGATAAGCCAGTGTTAGAATTAATACCTTTATTAATCATTCAAAGAGCTTTCGCTGACCCTCACAAAGAATCAGACTGACTCACATCTCAGCTACAAACCAGAAATCATGCTAAGAGTAGAACCCAAAACTTGTATCCATCAACTCGTTTAATTCAGGTATTAAAATTTATTCTGCTGGGCTGCTCTATGATGTTTACATACAATTCAGAAAACAAATCACAAAGCTAATATGGATGTCTGACCATGGGCCAGAGTAAACTGATCCCATAAAGGAGAGCACAAGCTTGGCTAAAGACCATCAGAAGACAGTAGTCCAGAGTACTACAGTTGTACTTCAGAGCTCAAAGATCTTTCTTAGTGCTTCCAAACCAGGATTTAGAAGTCCTGTAAAAAGATTTAGGCATCCTACATTGGCATCCTGGAAGGAAGCGGGGTGGTATGTGTGTTGGATCTTTGTAGGGAATACTTTAATAAGACTAAGCATGGATCAAAGAGGCCCAGTAAACAGGGGAGAAAACCTTACACACTGGACTAGTTAGGAAGAATCACCTACTCCCTGAACAAATTCAGTCTGAAGTTCTCCTCGTGGGGAATAGTATCTAAATACTGTTAATTAAGAATATGGAAAAAAAAGCATATACCATATATTTTCCACCACAAAAGTCTCTACCTAACTTCCAAAAGAATTCAAGGGCTTGTGTTCTTTCACAGCTTGATAATATTCACATAAAACAAGTTTTCCTAAATGATTCATTTACTAATGGAGAGACCAGAATTTGTACACACTACGAAGGTAAACAAATATATCTGTCAAGCATCTTCTTTCCTCCTGAGCCTCAGCTAGTACAATTAATTAAAATCGGATGATTGCTCTGCATAAGGAATGTGTCATTTGTCTGACAGATTTAGGTTGAAGGGGAGAGAAGAAAACCACACTTAAACATTTCAACTCCTTTTAAAAATGATGATCTGATGTCCACAAACTCAAAAATAGCTGACAACATAAACATAACAGCTAGAATTCAGCATTTTATAAATGCTGAATTGTATAAAACGCAGTTGAAACTGGCATACTTCAAGAAATATGCACACAGAAGAGTTACACGTATGTAAGCCTTTTACTGAACTCGTTTTTAAGATTAGCATTATTATCATTATGCAAAAGTGAAACTTTCATTTTCTGGACAAATAGGCCGAGTTCACATGCAATTAAAAATAAAAAAGTGCTTTCTCAGCTTTCTGAAAGCTTGAAGTACAAGCATTTAAATGTTTACAGTTAAATAAGTACCAGATTTTGTAAACTGTTAAGTAATGTTACAGAGCCATCATTTCTAAGCATTCAAGTGAATTCTGTTAGCTGGGCAATTCAGAATTTTACTTCAGTCTGACCTGGATAGTAAACCAGAAACTTTCTTTTCCAACGAATTTAATAAGAAACATTTAATCAGATAGTGAAATATGGGTCTTTGACTGACAAAAAGATTAATTATTTAAAAAAAACACTGAGGGGGAAAATTAATTTTAAAAAATGAATTTATGTTTAGTTTTGTCTTCAGACTTAAACCCTGCAAGATGCATTTCTCCAAACTGGCCTTAATAAAATAATGCTGTCCTTGATGACAGTCGAGATAAAGCACTAATCAGTACCAATGCCAACTACAGTATCTTAACAGAAACAAGATTTGTTGTGCTCCTCATGGAGAAACACAGGCACATATCCAATAAGCAACCACAAGGGCATGAAGATTTCAAATTTTGATTTCTCTGCTCAGCAGTAACAGCATTCTACTACTGTCCCTTTGGCATATCCTCATAACTCCATTCCACTACTACCCCTCTGGCAAAGCCCCATTTCCTTCTGTCAAGAAGCAGTACTGGAGCAGAAGGAGGAAGGCATAAGGATGCCTTCCCTTTGCCAGCCATCACCTCTTCAGCTCACTTACATGCACTCTGGCTCTCACACAGTTTGTTACCAACTCTTCCCTATCTTTCGAACGTGCGTCTGCAGTAGCTGCTATGTGTGTACAGCAAACTGCCAGGTGGAAAACTCCCAGCTTTGCAGAAGGACCTGTGCAAGGAAAACACTCGGCAGGACGCGGGCTATTCCCACTGCTTGTCCCCTGCCGCCTTCACAGCCGAGATGCAAACTCCTCCACTCCTCCGACCCACCGGATCCGGGGCGGGCAACAGACCACAGAGAGGTCAGCTGGAAACTCTCAGGGGGGAGCGTGCGAACGGTGCCCCCGGGGTGCGCCGGAGGCCCGGGAGCTGCTCGCGCTCCTCTCCCTGCGCCAGGTCTCCCGGTGCCCCGCAAGTTCAAGTGCCGGAGTTCCAAGGCCCCCGGCCCGATGCCGCTGCCGGGCAGCGGGAGCGCGGCGCCGGCCGAGGGGCCCCCGCGGCCCACCCCGGCTGGCGGAGGGCGGCAGCTCCTCCCCGCACACCGCGTCCGCCGCGCCGGGGCCGAGCGGGACCCACCCGGG